>CAXKVX010001205.1:0-61088 GCA_964058865.1 Eleocharis quinqueflora | reverse complement strand
GAAGAGATAGTATTGTTACCTAGTTTTGCCTTCAATTGAGAAATGTGAATTACTGGATGTAATTGGGAACTAGGAGGCAGATTGAGCATGAGCCACTTCTCGCACTCGATGCAAGATCTCAAATGGGCCATAGAGTTTTAAACTTAGCTTCTGATTCCTCACCCCTCCTACCGACAATTGCATGTAAGACTGCATTTTGAGGTAAACCCAATCGCCTTTAGAAAATTTCTTTTCAATTTTATTCTTGTCTTCATTCTTCTTCATTCTATTTTGAGTCTTGCTCAAATTTAATTTCAATTGAGTCAACGTATCTTGTATGTCTTTCATGAATGCATTCACACTTTCCACTGTACTTCTTGGTACACTTTATAGTGCCAGAATTGGAGGTGGGTATCCATATAAAGCTTCAAAAGGTGAAGTTTTAATTGCATTGTATCATGTTGTATTATACCACCATTATGCTAAAAAGAGATATTCACCCCATCTATTAGGTTTATCATATACCATGGATCTTAGATAGTGTTCAACACACTGGTCACCTTTTATGTCTGTCCCTCCTCACATGACATCAATTGGTTCGATTATTGTTGCTACTGATGTAGATATCGGTGAGAAATAGTATATCATCAATCAAACCAATCTAATGAACAAATGGATCAAGTCACCGAATACCTGAATTAATCAATACGTTGATCCAAATCCTCCTCAAGTTCAAGATCAACCTACCATCTCTCTAAGTGAACCATCACATCCTCAATTTAGGTCTCTCATATTGGGTGAGTTCATCTTCTCTCTCCTATTTTCCTTAATCCTAGGTTTGGTCTGGGGATTTAAGTCTCAGTCATGAGGGTTTAAGGCACAATGTGTCACTGACATGGACAAGGTTTAAGTCACGAGTAGAGCTTAATTGAGGTGCTGACAAGGTGAGGCCCCTCTGTCATGTTTAATGAGCCACAAACTCATCGACGTTTTGGCTTTGGTTTTGTGTAGACTTGGTCTGCATGAACCAAAAGGCTGACAAAGCTTTTGATTTGTATTGTGTCCTTGTGAGCCCAGTTTATTCAAAGCCCAATAAAACTATGGAATTTATACAAAGACCCGAATTGCACCCATATACTGTTTTATGCTTGGAAAGTCGAATTTGAATTATTCAAATCTGTTTTGAATTTGTTTGGAGGCTCAAATGGTTGCATTTTTTAGTGAAATAAAGATAAAAAATTCACAAATTTCTGTAGAATTTATAGGTATATGCACTTTGTGACACCTCGAAATTTCGGTCCAGCGGGGGTGCTCAATCGATAGTATCTTCACAGCACATGTCTAGACTTGTCAACCTACGTCGTCAAAAGAACAAAAAACAACAAAAACAAAACGGAGTCAGCTATAAAGCTCAGTAATCGGTTATTTTACGACGCGCTTCTCCTTAACAGGTTTTAACAATAATTCAATGTAATAATTCAAACTCACATGCAGATAATATCATAAACAAACGAATATCAACAACCGACAGAAGAAATGAGTGTAATATGTCTCGACTTTACATGGTATCAACATGTACTATCAAATCAAACTATACTAATTTTGGTCTGGTATTCCAGTTCAAATTCATATCACATAGCAATTCACATAATTTCGAGACATTTTCTATTTCAAACAAACTCAAGTCCAATCATTGACCTAACGCCATCGTTAGGCCCAAATAAGTAATATACTCCCCTATCCCAACCGGTACTGGGCACAGAAGGGGACAGTTTCTGTATGCGCATAAAGAACCTGTTTTCCGAAGTCAGGTTGCGATCCTCGGTCTTCGTATATTACCTTTACCAATCCAGTACAGTCAAACCCACAATGTATTCTGTGGCGTCATATCAAATCCATTTCTAGAATCAATTACAGAGAACGATCAATACGGTTAACCACTCAAATGATGCAGCTCTACAAATGCAACGAAATCAAATATCAAAATGCATAATAAAATATATATGAAAACAATCACAGTCCATTTCAAAAACAAATCACACACAATTCAATTCACAATTTCAATCCGAATCACACATTCGGATTAGATAGTCAGAAATCAAATACAAGTTAAAGAGAAGTCCGATTACCTGATAAGAAAACACTTCGTATACTTAAGTTGTATTTCGATGCTGCTTGAATTCAGTGTGACGTGAAATCGAACATATCCAATCAAAGAACCTGTCAAAATTAAAGAATGATGTTCAACGTCTTTCTAATTTAACTTGGTACTTCATGTATTTGTGTTTTAATTCCAAAAGAGTAAACTTGATGAATTAAGTGAGAATGATATTAATCAACTAATTAAATATCTTTTCTTTCTTTCTCTTTTATAAATCTAGAGTGGGCATTAAGGTCATTCATAATTAACTTAAAGATATATATGTCTGGTACATAGATATCTCTATTGTTCATACATTTATCAATTAATCAACTTTCACTAATTTACTCATGAATAAAGAGAGTAATTAACATATGTTTCATGTTTTGCCCACTAGAAAAGAACAAGTACAATTCAGATTTGCATAAGAAGATAGAATAACGAAACCTTAGTTCAAGTTTGAGAGCAAGGAGAAATCAATTAACACCATGGTGAACTTAGGAAATGAGAAAGGGAGATTGCCTTGTTTATTTTCATGATGATGGAGGCAGCAACCCTCCTTATCCCTACTCTCTCTTCCTTCGGCTCATATCAGCAAGAGCAGCAAAAAGAGAAATATCAGGAAAGATATTAAATAGAGGAAAATAGTTGGGGTCAATATTACATCTTTGAACATACCATGCTTTTATAAGAACGCATGAATTCTTCCACATTTTTCCCAGATTTTATGTTGTCTTTTTGTGACCTCCGTGGAGTAGCACAGCCAAGGAAGCATAAAAGGCTTTCCTCTGTGTTGGTTGGCCAGGAACAAAAAGGAAAAGAAATGGAAAGAGGTGAGCGGTGGAATGCTCCAGAGAATGAAGTATATGGCTGTTTATTAACCTTTTTATTGGATTTTCACAAAAGTTCCCTTGTAAGTTTTATCTTTTATGAAAAGGTCCTTTGTGCTTGATACATTAAATGTCTCATGTTACACTTTAAGCCTTATAACATCTTTAATTACAAGTTGGTCCAAATAAAACATACCAACATATATTGAAATAATTTTGGGACGTTACATTCTGAAATGTAAATATGATACGTTGCATTTTTTATATCCGATTGAATTGCATATTTTGGAAATTCAGCATTCATGATTATATTGACTACTTGTATTGCATAATGGAGTTATCATTTTGTCCGGTTACCTATATTGCTTGTTCTCTGTTATTGATCTTATGGAATGATATTGAATTGTCAAAAGAAAGGTAATATACGAAGGTCGAGGATCGCAACCTGACTTCGCAACCTGACTTCGCAAAATAAGATCTTTATGCGCATATAGAAACTGTCCCCTTTTGTGCTCAGTACCGGTTGTGATAGGGGATTATATTACTTCTTTGGGCCTGACGGTGACGTTAGGTCAATGATTTTGATATGTGAGTGTCTGAAATATGAAATGTCTCGAAATGATGTGAAATGATATGAAATCTGAACTGAATTACCAGACCTATATTATTATAGTTGAATAGTAAGAACTGCTTGATACCATACAAACTCGAGACATGTTATGTTCTTTTCTACTCTTATTGTTTGATAGTCGTTTTCATTTATTATATTGTCATTATATCATTATCTTTGCATATTGTGGATAATAAGTTTCAGGTACATGATTTCTTGTATATACGAAAGTGGAACTAAATATCGCACTAGGAAATTATATTTCTCATTATGTTGTTTATACCTTTTTTGCAGGTATTGGATTCGTTGTGTGCGACGAGTCAGATGTCGTGTAGGCCTTTTGACCTTTTGTATAAATCATAATACTATCTCAGCGTGTATATTTTGTGCATCGGGGTTTCACATCTTTTGTGTTGTTGATACTTGTGAAAATCCCGATTTCATGTTGTACCTTTTGTATATGAATACTTGTAAAACTTTGTTGTTTATGATCGTTCTTGTTATATCATTGTATCTTTCTAGTAATGTTACATCTGAAATGTTATTATGATTATGTGAATTGTAAATGCTATATTGAAAATGCTTGGTTGTTAGCCTTACGAGTACATATGATTATGTATTCGTGGCGGGGTATGTCATGCCCTATTTTTCGAGGTGTGACAGCCTTTTTGTGCCAAGTTTTTTGAATTTTTGACCATTGACTAATCCCAAAATGTTATATGTGATTATTTAATAATATGACAACCAAGTTAATTGCACACATTATGTCTCAAATAACCTTTTTGATCACATAAACACCCTATTAATTTTTTTCAAGAATTTTCTTGAGCCTCATTTGCATTTAATTGGGGTTATTGATAAGGTTTCGACAATTTTGCACATAAAATTCTAGTTTTTCTCAAAATTGAACTGACCTGGTTTTTTACCTCCTTTGCGTGTTCTTTGCATGCTTAAGATTTGCTTTATTCCTTTATTCATTTTTAGGCTAATAATTGGTACCTTTTTCAGGTGCCAACACGAGCATCTCTCAAATTTTGAAAATACAAATGATCGATTCGAACTGTTGAAAATATTGTTCATACTAAAATCTACTTAGAAATTAAAATTTTCATTTTTTAAATTGTTTACTATTTTATCGAATTGTGAAAATTTCTCTAACAATTTACAGGACTCTCAAATTTAATAAAATTTTCACCCATCTGATAAAATAATAAAAAAAGTTTCAAAAAATAAAAATTTTGACTTCTAAATAAATCTTAGTATGAACAACATTTTAAACTGTTCGAATTAATTATTTTCATTTTGAAATTCGAAATATAATCCGTGCACATTCCAAATTCATGTTGTTGTGAAGATTTGGAGAGAGAATTTCTGATGATACGAATCATTCTTAAATGACATGCCATCGGCAAAGAAATATACACTATTTTAGAAGTAAAGCAACCAAATGATCATTGTCATTTAATACGGCTACGACACAATCGACATGTAACAATTAAGTACTTAAGATTAAAGCTAATGCATTATACGTAGAAAAAAATGAAAAATAATGTTTGTTAGAAACATAACAAATATATTTTTAGTATAGTTAAGAGCTGAGAGAGACGATTTTATTCTTTTTCAAATAAATATAATTAAATTTTAAAATTCAGCTAAAATTCTAATATTCGTGGAAACCAAATCAAACGGCTGCGATTGATCGGAACCAAAACCCTAATGTTGTCCTCTTATATAAGCAACTCACTCAACGCGCGCCTCCTTTAACCAAACCCTACACAGCGCCGTCTCTCCCAACCCAAACCCTAGCAATGGCACCCGCGACAGCCGCCGCTCGTCCCCTTGTCTCCGTGCAATCCCTAGAAGGCGATATGGCCGTCGACGGAGGTAATGCCAACTCGGTGCCACTACCTGATGTGCTCCGTGCTCCGATCCGCCCCGATGTAGTCCGAATGGTTCACAGTTCCCTCTCTTGCAACAAGCGCCAGCCTTACGCTGTCTCCAAGCGCGCTGGTCACCAGACCTCCGCCGAGTCGTGGGGTACTGGTCGCGCCGTGTCTCGTATCCCCCGTGTCCCTGGCGGTGGTACCCACCGTGCTGGTCAGGGAGCCTTTGGCAACATGTGCCGTGGTGGTCGCATGTTCGCCCCTACCAAGATCTGGCGCCGCTGGCACAGGCGCGTGAACACCCCCCTCCGCCGATATGCCGTGGCATGTGCTCTCGCTGCCTCTGCTGTGCCATCACTTGTCATGGCAAGGGGTCACAAGGTTGAATCAGTGCCCGAGATTCCTCTTGTGCTCTCTGACTCAGTCGAGTCTGTTGAGAAGACCTCAGCTGCGATCAAGATCCTGAAGCAGGTTGGTGCCTATGCTGATGCTGAGAAGGCCAAGGACTCAGTCCAGATCCGTCCTGGCAAGGGTAAGATGCGCAACAGGCGCTACATCAACCGCAAGGGTCCTCTGATCGTGTACGGCACCGAGGGATCCAAGATCGTGAAGGCTTTCCGCAACATCCCTGGTGTTGATGTGATCAATGTGGAGCGCCTCAACCTGCTCCAGCTTGCTCCAGGTGGCCATGTCGGCCGCTTCATCATCTGGACCAAGTCAGCCTTTGAAAAACTTGACTCAGTCTACGGCACCTTTGACAAGCCATCTGAGAAGAAGAAGGGCTTTGTTATCCCAAGGCCAAAGATGTTGAATGCTGATCTCGCAAGGATCATAAACTCTGACGAGGTGCAGGCTGTGGTGAAGCCGACCAACAGGGATGTCAAGAGGAGAGAGATCAAGAGGAACCCGTTCAAGAGCATCAGCACCCTGTTGAAGCTCAACCCATATGCTGGAACTGCTAGGAGAATGGCCCTCTTGGCTGAGGCCCAGAGGGTTAAGGCCAAGAACGACAATATTGCAAAGAAGAGGAGCCCTCTTAGCGCGGTAATGATTTCTATCTTCCTCTATTCTCTTTTTCCATTTATTTTGTTATTGTTTGTTATTTCAGGTTGATACTATGCACTAGTTATTAGCTATTGCATATAATAGTTCTGTGATATTTACCTGTGGCTAGATGCAACGAACTTAAATTCAATTGCTAGAACAAATAACGAATTTGGGATAAAAGAATTGAATTAAGCAAAGAAAACATCAATTGGCGCTGGCACAAGCAACCATTTTCATTAATAAACTTCTTACATCAAAATATCTCAATACAGTCTTTTATAGGCAGTACCATAAGTAAAAAGAAGTAAAATACTAATGTAGCAATTTATTTAAAGAGACAATTTATCAGACACAGCTGATAGTACTGACAAATCCCAATGGTAATCAGAATTCTAGCAGAACCGTTTCTATTCATGTTCCTCTCCATTTAGCTCTTAACCAAACTCTCCATTGCTTTTGCTGTGGCCCACCTGCAGTGACTGAATTCCCTTGATTAATTTCTGTTGGGCTTCGACCTTCTCTTCATTCTCTTGGAGGCCCAGCCCATGAGGCCCTTGCTCCCTCCCTGCCAAATTTGAATTTCCAACTGTCACTGATTTCTCAACAGCTATATTCATTTCTCCAATTTCTCGTCGCACTAGATTAATTTAGTTTACAGTATTGATCTTGTTTAGTTTTAGACTACGCAATCTGATGCGTAAGTTCTACCCTCACTGTTGGTGTGTTACCTTCTTTACTTGACCACACCATAGGAATTGTTATCCTTGGAAAAAATGTTAGAATTGTATGTATTGCCTGTTATGGTTTATTTGGTGTTAGGCTGTACATAAGGTTGCTTGTATTATTTTGTCCCAAATCAATCTATCTGATTTTGTCCAGGTGTTTGAGGTATAATTATATACCCTACTAAATTGGCACCCAACTGTTTGGTTCTGTTGTGTAACTATGCTATGGTTATTTTATTCGTGTAATTGTTGCTTGAAAAAGCTGTAATTTGGAATTGTTACATGATATTTTAATGAACCTTCGATATAATTTTATGGTGTTTATTTTTGCTCTACTTGTGACAGGAGGAGAAGGCAAATGTTAAGGCAGCAGGAAAGAATTGGTACAAGACCATGTGTTCTGACAGCGACTACACGGAGTTTGAGTCTTTCTCAAAGTGGCTTGGAGTGACACAGTGAGAACAATATTACTCAAAAAATTTAGAAGTACTTTGAACTTGTTAATTAGGATATCGAATTGTCTGTGTTTTTTTGCTGCATTGTCAAAGAACATATTTTGATAAAGTTTGTCTGAGATATTTTCTTTAGTTTGGTATTAGAAGAGTTTGTTTTTGTTGAATGAGACAGTTGTTGGCATGTTGGGTGCTGCTTTTGTTACCAATTTTATCATATTTTTTGTTTGATGATGCCTATTCCATATTACTGGTTTTTTTTTTTTTTTGATTGAAAACCCGTAGGTATCCATATTACTGGTTTAGTTCTCCTGATGTCACAAGGAATTATTACTGGTTCAATTCTCCTGTAATATTGGAAGAAATGATTTTTAAAAATAGATAGCTGCACAGAGTGAAAATCTCGCAAATGTGGTGTTTTCCGTATTTCCTGAATACAAGCTTGCATTCCGATGAATTCAGATTCTCTTTATTAACTTCTTTACTGATTTATTAGTACATTATTTATATTTCTACAGAAAGAATCAAGCTGTTCATGTAATAAAAATTCGTGCTGCCTGAATTTCGAAGTGTAAAGACAGTTCGATTTTCTTTGTAGTAATTTAGGTTATGGCCTCCATGCTGTGCAAACCATGCATGTAAGTTCCAAAAGATTTTCTGAAGATCATATTAATAGGTGAATAGATAGATAAATCTATAAAAATTAACGAAGGAATGAAAAGAAGACGAATGAACGAATAAAGAAATTTATTAAAGCTAATTCAACCAAAATTTGCAGGATAAAGAAGAATTAATTAGCATGCGATCGATATATTTCTCATATTGTTTGATTTGTAGATTTGATTAGTAACCCATATCTAAGTAACTGAAGGATAAACAATACTAAGGCAATAAAATTAGGCAAAAGGTTAGGTACACCATTCTAACCTCAATATGTTTTTTAAGTACTTTAATCAATTTGTCAAGTCCTATCTAGTGTAGTGGTGAGATATAAGATTTTCATGAAGATGTTTGGGGTTCAAGCCCGTCAAGAGCTACTTTTAGAGAGATTTTTCAAGTTTATTTTTTGCTTTGTTTGTGCATGTGTGTTGTAAACTATGAACAATGAATAAAAAAAGTTCTTTAATCAGTTTGTATCGTTTGATTAGAATGTATAGTGCAAATCTTAATACACTTTTATCATAACATTAAGATAAAAACTTTTACATACCAATTTTTTGCGTACTATCACACGTGCATTATACATCTTTTTTTTTTAATTTAAAGTCCGTAGGCAGATATTGATTTAACATACTTTGTTTCATACATTACAATACTTGGCTAAAAACAAAAGGAGCAACTGCAACACAAACATGATTTCAATTTGCACCATCCTTGTGCCCTAGTGGCCTAACTTATGAAACAAACTTTACCCTCTCCTAATCCTTTGAAACAAAACACTCCGGCAATTTGTATTCATCCACTGGAAAACCTTGAACCAAACCCTCCCTTCTCACTGCATTTGCCATAATGCCATGGTATGTATGCGCCGGCTTGAGAAATACCCTATTTACGTAGTTGATTATAAGTCTTGTATCCTCCTGTAGCTGTTGCAAGCATTCTTTGATTCTTTCACAGTTGCAGTTGCTCTCCAAAAGGTAGCTCCTGCAAATTATGAGTAACAATTAAATGAACCAATATTTTGCTATCACTATAAATATAAATATTTTCTTCAGACGTTGTGAGCTCTCTTTTAGCGAGTTTGATTGCCAATTTACGCGCCAGAACTTCGACAGAAAACGCATCAGGCAATCTTTCCTGTGTTGCCTGATTGCCTCCCATGAGATCATTTTGCCAGTTCTATCGTATAATGCTCCAAAGAACAACAACACCTTTGGGGGATTTCTTTGAGTGACCATACAATGCTCCAAACACTAATCCCATTAAAGGTTTCACTTACCGGCCCTTGGGAACTATTCTGCTGCTTTTTCAAGTTTGTGTATGCTTTTTTGTCACATATCTACCAGACGGGTCTAGTCTCCAAATCAATGTATCATCCTGATTTCCAATTAATCTTGTTGATTGGAGTATATGGTTAGAAAATTCATCCCCGAAGAATTCTCTTAACTTTTGACAGTCCCACTCCTGATTTTCCCCTGCAGTGAAATCAATAATAATTATTTTTCCTGTACGTTATATCGCACAGATTTGTTTCCAACTTTTTATTATTAGAAATTAAATAAATAAACTATTTTTAAATAGAAAGAGTATCTGAGAAGCTCGAAAAATAGAAAAGAATGATGATGTGAACACCGAAAAATAAAATAAAATGGACGAAATTGCGAATTTCATTTGATTTTGATTAATATCTCGAACCCTAAACTCAAATCTTTAACGATAATGATCATATTCTATAATTTACGTTCAGATGTATTATTTAGACCTATGCATTCGAAGGGCACTTAGAAATTCAAACATAACAAACAAAATTCTAAATACCTCTGAACGCATGGCCTAGAGACTAGATGTTACCTTGTAATATACGTATCTTGGTATACAAATTGTGCCAAGTACCTATTTTCAACAAGTGGTATGAGAGCCAAGTTACCTTGTAACGTATCTTGGTATTATTGTGATAATATGACACCACTAAAATTTGTCAAAGAACCCCTATATATGGTCTAAATTGCATGAACTTTTCATTTTGGAAAATATGCATGGTGAATTATTTGTTCATGAATTGTGAGAAGTAGTTGATAAGAGTTGGATCTCTAAATATGAGAGTGATGATATAACCCTTATCAATGATAATAAGGCGACAAAACTTAAGAATGATAATGCGGTTAACACTCTTTTGAACTCTATTTATGAAAGTATTTCCATATCCTTGGGCAATTCTACCATTGCTAAGGATATGTGGGGTGTCCTCATAATGCAATATGAAGGGAATAATCAAATCAAGCGTACCAAACATATGGGTCTAGACACCAAATTTGAGAATTTACGAATTGAAGATGGTGAAAATTTTGAAGAAATGTATGCTAGACTGGTACAATTGCAAAACAAATATCTTGAGCTGCGTGACTTACTTTCCAATGAGAGAATTATATGTAAATTGATGAGGATCATGCTAAGGAGACCCAAGTGGGAATTGGTTGTGAGCTTTACGGAGACACTGCAAGGAACCAATTCAATGTCAAATTCTCATCGGAGGAGGACTATGCTCATCTAAGATCCTTTGAGGAAAAGCTCAAGCAATCTGGTGATTATCAATCCACTTCTAAGCTCGTGGCATTCTTGGCCCAAAATTTCATCCACTTCAACTCTAGTATACATGTCGAGTCAAGTGGAGGTCTCACTCAAATAATGACTATTGAAGCATCCAATAACGAGTACTTGCTTCTCAAGCTCATCCAAGAGAGCCTCAACTTTGAGAAGAAGGTGAATAGCGACTTAGCGAGCGTCAAGTCGAAAGCAAGAAACATGTTTGTCTTGCATGCAATAAGAAAGGTCATTATCTTGCCTCGTGTTATACCTTATTTCCATCATTGAGATCTCAAAATGTAGGTCAATGAAGTCGGCTTATGGCGAAAGACTATGGATTTAGAGGGAAGAAGAATGCTCTAAATGCTATTTGAGAGTCCGACTCCGACCTAAGTAATGATGATGAAGTTGACTTAGGAGAAGAAGGAGAAGAAGAAGCCAACTTATCTCTAATTGGAGTAGAAGCTCCATGCCATTCACCTTGAAACAAGATAATCGATAAAGCAAAAGAAATTCTCAAAGAGAAGGAGATTACCGACCCAATGACAATCGAGGTTGTGATGAAAGTTGTTGCAAATATGGTTCCCATTTTCTAAATTCCCATAATTGTTTAATGTTTGTGATATTAAATTGTTTATCTATCTCTCTTGTAGAATTTATATATATCCATAAACTTTTTCTTAATTCAAATTTCATAATTAAGTGATTTGTAGTTTCTGGAATTCCACAGAAAACACATCCTATATCTATATTACAACTCCTTTTTATTAAATTCTCATTTGTTAGTAATTTATTTTTTAAAACTAACCATGTACATAACTTAAATTTTAAAGATTAAGCCTCCATACTGTACGATTTATATTAATTTTTATTCTTCCAAAATTAAAAAGTTATACATTGAATTTACTGAATATATTCTATTTGACTCAAATGTCCAAATGGAGGAATCCACTTCATTTGTAAAATTACTATTAATTAATATATTTATTAATAGATTTTTTAGTGTTCCATTTCTTACTTACACCCCTTTTCAGATGCAGTTTTATATTTTCATTATTTCATAATTGTTGAAGTGTTATTGATGTTTTGTTCACTTTCTGATATACTAGTGAAAATTGTATTTTTAGTGGACTTTCCAAATATCTTTCCAAAAATTAATAGTAATTTCATCCCCAATTATTCATTTATTTTCTATTATTAATAAATTTTGTAACTTACTAATTTATTTTCAAATTTGGAACACCTTAGTATTTATTTCATGAATATGGAACACCTTTATATTTATTTTTACACTGGTCTTTCTTAATTTATGTTGGTACATTTGAAGATATTTAGTATGCTTAAATTGGTTAAAATTGTGAGAAATTAGAGAAAACTAATGTTAAATAATATAATCAGATAGTTTCACAACTAATATTATAAACAATTGAAATGTTATTCAGTGAAATGAGCACGGGTTCATCCAAGTGTATTAAGTTTTTTTGGTTGTTGTACTTAATATGATATATGGCTGTTTTATATGTTTTTAACTGTTGTTTCAAAACTATTTATAAATCGTAATTTTTAATTTTTAATGATATTTAATGAAACTTTGATATAATTTTTTGTGGTGTACTTTTGCTCCAATTGTGACAAGATGAGAAAACAGAGAGATTAGAACAATTGGAAATGCATGGTGCAAGATTATGTGTTTTCACAACGGCTACATTGTGTTTGAAACTTTCTCAATATTAGACAAAGTTCTGTGTTATATTTCTAGGAAATATTAGTATAAAAATAATAGTTTTCTTTTAATTATATATTATTTCAAGTCTTTTAAAAACAATTGTTACTAATATTTAACAAAATTGTATTTCTTTAAAATAATATATACGCTTAAGATCTATTTTTTTCATCTGATAGTTTTATTATTTCATTATATTACCACTAAAACCTGTCTTCATAATATGAGAGAGATCTCCTCCAAAATGTACGAAAGTTTTAAAATTCTAAAAGTGTGATGCTTTACGAACTTGGAACACCTTCATATTTACTTTTACACTTGTCTTTCTTAATTTATGATGATAGTTTCAAAGATATTTGGTTTGCTCAATTGAATTGTAGCCGTAAGAAACTAGAGGATTAATTAATGTTAAATAATATAATAAGATAGTTTCAACACAAATGGTATACAAAATAAAAATGTTATCTCAGTGGAATGAACAATGTTTTCATCTAGTTTTATATACTCATGGCGCAACATTGCATCACTATTCATTTCCACAGTTGAATGAACAGTGTTTTCACGGCTACAGTAAAGTCATTGTAGCCTTTTTTGCACATTTTTTTGTCATTGTCGTTGCTGTTTTTTTATTTTATTATTTAAACTGTTTATTATAATTTTATTATTGTAATACGAAAATTTTAAATTTAACTTTTTCCCACGGAGCGTGAGTCGTACGCCTAGTATATACTCATGGCGCAACAATTGTGTCATCGTTCATTTCTACATTGGAATGAACAGTGTTTTCACTGTTATGTAAAATGAGCAGTGTTTTCACTGTTTATCGTTATAGTAAAATCACTGTAATTTTTTTCAAAAAAAATTTCCGTTGCTTTTTTTATTTTTTATTGTTTAAACAATTTATAATAATTTTATTATTTTAATATGACAATTTAAAATTTAATTTTTTCACGCGTGAAGCGTGTCGTACGTCTGATTGATGTTGATGTTCGTAGAATCTTAAATAATAAGCTCGAGAGATTCGCCTAATTGGAGCATCTCCACGCGAGCCGCGACAATGGTATCATATATAAATAAATCAACCTGCTATTAGGCCACACAATATCCCTATACCATTGAAACATAAACGGGCCCCGCATTGGAGTCTTCTCCAAACCTAGTTGTGAGCCGAGTGCATGCAAAACATTATATTCACCACGCTTCGTAATGTCCGTCGTTCACTCTGAAAAGGAAAAACCTCTTCAATCCAATCACTCCTCTCACTCTCACCATACCACTAGAATTTCTCCATCCTCCGAAGAAATGTCGGCTCAATCGATTCACCTCCTCTCCCCTTCCCTTTCATCCCCTCGCTCCCTCTCCAACCTCCCCGCCTCATCTCCTCTCCTCTCGCTTAGGCGCCACGCCTTTCCTCTTTCATGTAGCTCTTCTTCATCGCCTGCTCCTCCTGCTCTGGCCTCTGATAACGGATTCGGATCTAAATCGGTGCTAGCTCATGCTTCCGCTTCAGTAATCCATGTTGATGCTGTCTCTGAGGCTGAATTGAAGGAAAATGGATTCAGGTCAGGAGATGAACCCATTGACTGTTGAGTAATTAAGAGTAGATTTCATGTATTCGGATATATTAGTGCATCTTTCCCTGTGCTTCCGGCTTCCCTGACTTAGTTTTTCCTTTTTGCTTGTCAAATACTTTTAAATAAGATATCGAGTTACTTCATGCCTTATTTTAAGTCTAGTAACGACCAATTGAATGCTGATTTGCTGTTTTATTTCAGAAACGATCGACATGGAGTGTAATTAATGCAACTGAGGTCAAGGATGCAATTAACCCACATAATTGAAGTAGCAGAAAATAATATAACAATTGAACACATATCTAGAAAGAAGAATATCGTAGTTACTGCACAGAAAGTTCACATAGCTAGAAGCGGTTAAAAACTTCAAGTATACCAGATCAAAAGCAGATTTTATATAGTTAAAAATATACTAGAGAAGGAAGGAAATATAGCTTGTGGCCATTGTACCTAAAAAGCTTTTGCAGCTGAAAATATTTTCCTAATAAGAAAAGACAAAAGAGCTATGTACTAAACTGGTACGCTGTATAACCAGGAGCACAAGGAGGACAAAGCTGATCTGCACTGTGGGGCCAGCAACATGTGGAGCAGAGCAGCTGGAGGCGCTGGCAGTGGGAGGCATGAATGTGGCTCGGGTAAACATGTGCCATGGTACCCATGAATGGCATCACAATGTGATTCGCCAGGTGCGCAAACTCAATGAGGAGAAAGGCTTTGCGGTTGCGGTCATGATGGACACCGAGGGTAGTGAAATTCACATGGGTGACCTTGGAGGCGCCTCCTCTGCCAAGGCAGAGGTCAGCCGTCACGACTCACCCATCTCATCCTTTTATCACTTTTGTCTGGAAAAATGATGAAAATTTTGGATGCATTGCATCCGTGTTTTGAATTTCCCCCATTTTATCCTGTTATGAAATTCAGCAACTGGCTGAAATTCTTATTGGAAGGTGGGGTCCACCTGGGATCCCCTGTGGGATCCTTTTGCTAAAGATATGGTAGCTGTTGAATTTTTTGTTTCTTATTCAGATGTAAGTCACAGTATGTTACTAAAGGACATGATAGATGTTATAAAAGATTAACGAAGTTGTTGGGGTCAGCTGTTATGATGCCAGCCAGAACTATACAATGCTATGATGTATTTGGTTTCATGATAACCTGAATGTTTTAAGAGGCAATATCTGCTACAAAGATGATTATTTACAATCCACTGAAGCAAAAGATGGGTTGTGTACCAAAATGTTAAACTTGTTGTGGACTATAATCTTTTGCCTAATTTTTTTATGTTAGTGTTTGTAGGATGGTGAAATATGGACATTTAGTGTCAGATCTTTCAATTCTCCTCTGCCAGAACGTACTGTCAATGTAAACTATGATGGCTTTACTGAAGGTACTTCAATTCTGAAATAACTCTATCCCTGTATATAAATAAGGCATTATAGTATCTGAACTGAAGTCTAGGACATACTGATTTCTGACTTAAGTGGGGGCTTGAGTTCATCTTATTTTTATGGATTACTTTTACTTGTTTGGTACTATTCCCGTGAGTAGATATTACTGGAAAAAGACAAAAACAGATGGTAGGCTAGTATTATATTGGTGCCTGACATTCAAGGGTCATTACTTCTGGTTAAAGGTTATATGGCAAATTGCCCAACAAAAAGTTTCATTAATCAAAATTGCATTACAGTCCGAAACTTATAGGCACTAATTACTTGTCACATGGCATCAGAGGCCAAACAAGAATGCAATAATTTTGTTAACTTGCTCGCTACATCACCCCGAAAGTTAACATCCCACAGTGTCAGTTTGTGTAGTAGCATAACCAAATTTTGTATCAGTGTACCAATCCTGCTCAGGGATCTGGTTATTTAAATCTTAAATACTTGCATACAGACATAAGGGTGGGGGATGAATTGCTAGTTGATGGAGGCATGGCTAGGTTTGAGGTGATAGAGAAGGTGGGGCCTGACGTGAAGTGCTGCTGCACTGACCCTGGCTTGCTGCTTCCACGGGCTAATCTCACTTTTTGGCGAGAGGGTAGTTTGGTTCGTGAGCGGAATGCCTTGCTCCCTACAATTTCTTCCAAGGTAACTTGTGATTTGTATTAATATGCTGTACTTGTTCAACTGGCCATAGTCATATCATCTTGTAATGATTGGTTTGAGCCCAATCAAAATTTTGTTGTTTTATTGGGATGTTATGTGCATGTATACAGATGAAGAAGGATTTCTTCAGCTTGATCAGAGAACCAAACTTGAATAAGAGTATCAATTACAATATGGAATTAATAATATACTTTTTTATGTATTGAATTAGTGTGATTCTCATATTGATCTGCGCTTCTGAGAAATGTTTGCATCAGTTTCTCAAATTATGTTTAGCACCACCTATTAGCACTTCACATATTTTCAATTTCCTTCTATTAGTTTGTCTTTTATGTTTTAAAATGGACACAAGTTAATCAGAAATAAGAAACCTATCTTGTGAATTAATGTTGAGTTCCTTGTCATTTACCTTTTTTTATAATGGCCAAACATGCAGGATTGGCTTGACATAGACTTTGCAATTTCTGAAGGTGTCGATTTTATAGCTGTATCATTCGTCAAATCTGCTGAAGTTATTAACCATCTGAAAAGCTACATTGCTGCACGTTGTCCTGGCTGGTTGGTCATATTCTTCAACCAATTTATTTCTGAGTTTAACATGTATTTAAAATGATAATCATCTCCAAATACTTGGTCTATGTGTAGTGAAATAGGTGTAATCGCAAAGATAGAAAGCATCGACTCTCTCAGAAACCTCAAAGAAATAATCCGCGCATCAGACGGCGCGATGGTTGCTCGAGGTGACATGGGGGCCCAGATTCCACTTGAGCAAGTCCCAGCATTCCAGGAAAAGATTGTCAGACTCTGCCGTCAACTCAACAAGCCAGTGATCGTTGCATCCCAGCTTCTTGAGTCCATGATAGAGTATCCAATCCCAACAAGAGCTGAGGTAGCTGATGTCTCTGAGGCAGTGAGGCAACGAGCTGATGCACTTATGCTGTCTGGTGAATCAGCCATGGGAAAGTACCCGGAAAAGGCACTGAGCGTGCTGCAGAGTGTTAGCTTGAGAATTGAGAGATGGTGGAGGGAGGAGAAGAAAAGGGAGGCACTCGAATTGCCTGAGGTGGCATCATCTTTTTCAGACAGAATTTCAGAGGAGATTTGCAATTCAGCTGCCAAAATAGGTAAGCAAGTATTCTATGAATAATTTAAGGCAGGTATTTGGTAGAAGCATTTGTTGGATTTGATGAATTGTCAGTTGGAACCCAAAAAGAAAGAAAATTGACTGCGAAATAAGTGTTAATGTGGCAAGCTAACTAAATGTTGTTGAGGTGCCTATCCAAATGGGATTGCTGACCTAATTAATTGTAAGCATGTTGAGGCTGTTGGACTTTGGTGATGGCAAGTCTGTTCAAATTCTAAGTCCAATACATTTTTACAGATAATAGTTTGATCATATGGTATTGGACTTTGGTGACGGTACTTCCGTTCCTTTCATTCTTATTTATATCTTTTAGTCATATATCTGGAACCACATTAATTTTTCAGAACCTCGATATACCCACAAACTTCTGAATTTTAACACTTAACCATGGAAGCATTCCTTCTTTTATAATTTGAACAATTAGGACTATGCTGCCTGCATCAGACCAAATGCATTCTGATTAAGTTCTTTAGCAGGAAAATGTAGTAACTAGCAATACATCATTTGTTTAGGAGACCTAAGCTTGTGTTTCTATTCATGACAGTGCATGTTGTGCTTCTTAGGGGAAGGGATTTTGCCGGTTTTCGGTGGATTTCTGTGGATGTATTTTTATTGTTGTGTGCAATCTGAACATCAGGCAAATTATTGATCACATCTGTTTCTTTATTTTTTTCTTTTGCAGCAAACAACCTGGGAGTGGATGCGGTATTCGTGTACACAAAGACAGGCCACATGGCATCCCTGCTATCACGGCGCCGCCCCGACTGTCCCATCTTTGCCTTCACTACTTCTACAACCGTGCGACGGCGGTTGAACATGCAATGGGGCCTGATTCCCTTTTGCCAGAGCTTCTCTGATGACATGGAGAGCAACCTCAACCGCACATTCTCCCTACTGAAGGCCCGTGGAATGATCCAGTCTGGTGACCTTGTGATCGCGCTCTCAGACATGTTACAGTCAATCCAAGTCATGAATGTGCCTTGATGTTCTCAGATTAGATTTTTTATGTTTCCTCTCTTTTTCTTGTTGTATTGAACAGACTGATCCTAGCGGATGTTGAACTGTGCCCATGATGGCAGTGTAGGTTCGTTGTGTTTTGTGAGTATGGTGCCACTGAAGCTGATTAGTTCTATTTTTCTGAGGAATAAAGGGGCTTGTTTAGTGGTTGGTAACAGTAATTAGTTCGTAATTTCTGAGTTGTTGTAATTTATTTTAAAAATGAATGTACCCAGGATGTTTGTAAGATTTAGAAGCTGATTGCTTTATCTCTTACTTCAATTTTCGTTTTTCTAGCTTTTTAGCTGGTGTTATATCTCTGCATCTTCATTCACTCATCTAAGTGTTGTCGTTTTCCATCTGGAACTGAAATTATGTACTGAACCCTAACACGGTTTGCATTAGTAATTCCTGTTTGGGTTGAACCCATATATTAAGAAGTGCAGTATGTTTGACATTCATTTAAGATCTCTTATTGAATTTAATATCGAAAGGTATGATCTCATATTTTTCTCAAGAAAAAGAAACATATATATGACAATGCAGATTGCACGCGTCGTGAGATTCTGCAAGTTCAGTTCATGGAAATGCTTTTCCAATTTCCAGTGGGGATGTGAAATTGTGAAGCACGCACAGTTCTCATTTATCAGGACGCTTCTGTTTACTTAATATGAAAGCAATTTGAAATGAAGACATGCTTTTAAATTTAAATATTTCATTAAGACTTACGGAAACCAACAGTCTCTAAATTGTTGATCCATCAAATCTTGGAATGTGTTGCACGGAACCAGAGGTACATTTCGTTTTTTATTATTAATAAAGACGCTTTATTGACTTATTGTCATCATTAATTCATTGTTAAAGCAATTTTGTCAAATTTCACAGCATTTAGTGTTGTGTTTTTCTGTACTTCTATTGGTGGTACATCTTTCAAGTCAGATTTTTACTTTTGCTTTCCAGAAAGTTTTTATCAAGAATTACAGTTACACGGTTGTGAAATATACTTTTGATGCTTTGTTATGGAGAACACTACGAATATTAGACAAGAAAAGATGCAAAGTTATATAGAAAACAAGACTAATAATTGCAACAAAATCTGGGACCATTTCTAATGCGAAAAGTTGCATCGTGATTGCATTAACTGTTTCCTCAAAAAAAAAAAGGGAGTTAACGGTTAACTGTGAAAATGAGAGTTTTGCTGTTGTGCCACATGAAGAAAAAAGGTTTATCATCAAAAAAAGAAAAAAAGGTTCAAAGTAAATTGTATTCAGCTTCTAACTTTGGAAAGATGCGTTTTTTTTCCTTTTAATAATAAAAGAAAAGATAAGACAGAAACGAAATAAAGAAGAAATAAGCATTTTCCGTAGGCTTACAACACATTCACTCACAAAGAAACTAGAAAATAAATTTGAATCCCAAACTTCTTCAATAGAGATCTTGAATTCTAGATATCTCTCATAAAAATTTTGTGTCTTACCACTACACTATATATGCTCTTTAAAAGGAAGGTCGTAGGGAGCTCGGTGAAGAATTTATGAGGGGCTTTAGATAAAAAAAATGAATTAGATTTGTAACAAAAATTCTAATTCCCAAAATAGAAAAAAATAAAGAAAGAAATAAATAATCAAAGTTTTGGGACATATGGTCTCAACTGAGAGATGCATATTCAAATTTCAAAAAATACATTCAAAAGTAACAAATGTCGTTAGCGATGTTGGACTAACGAAAGCTCTATTATTAAGAAAAGGAAAATCACACTGTATACATATGGACTAACGAAAGCTCTATTATTAAAAAAAGGAAAATCACACTGCATACAAGAAAAATCGTTTTTCTTGTTTAGTTGATTAACATGTAAAAGTTTTTATTTTCTCTTATCTTATTTAGTTTAATTGAAGATGAATCCTTGACGATGATTAATTTTTACATTCTTCAAAAATAAAATTCTAACGTAAAAGATATGATCTATATTGTTTACATATTATGTTAATAAAATAATGACATATTGCGTAGTTTCACAATATATCACGTTACATGGAAATTGCAATTTCAACGGTCTAAAATTTGTAGTCTTAGATGCACCATCGATCAACAATACTTCAATTGCATAAAATTGAAATATTACACTATTTATCCACACCATATCTATAATTTTTATTTTTCAAATTTATTATGTGAGCAGTCCTTGACATGCATCATCATACTAGATAAGAGTGATATATAAATGAATATAGTCTTTATGAAGACAATAGCATGGGTTAAAAAAATGAATGCTGGGGATGTGAAACACAGAAATCGAGTTAATCTACGTGCAATTTTGCATGTTAATTACTAGGAGCAAGGCGTCATAGTTGGATTATTAAACCATACATCCATTTTGTAATCCTACTTTTAATGCTTTTTTTTTTCTTTATTTGGAAGCTACAATTTTGTTTGTTTTGCACGCTTCATCCCTCTCCAATGTTTGGATGAATGTTCTAACAACACTAACAACACTAAACACTACTACAGAAAAAAAAAATCAACCAATGATAAGAAATCATCTTATCCAACGGTTATATGTTATATTCGTTGGTGTTTACAAAATTGATAAATCGTATGACAAATTGTTGACAATTGAGTATTGTCACGAATAAATAATAACATAATATTCAGAATAAGACAACATTTATTTAGTAAATAATCGTTATCATAGAGAACATAAGACAATAATTATTTATTAAATAAATGTTGCTTTATATCTCTATTTTTTTAAAAAGGTTTTTAAATGGTGACAAGTCTCAAATTTACAAGCCATTATATACAATTAATTTGATTATACCATCACAAAAAATTGTATTAAACATATAAACATATAATATGATTTTTTATTACATCTATGATCACTATAAAGAAAAAAATAAACAAAATGAAAATAAAACAGCTAACTATAAAAAGGTCTACAAGATAACAGACCATCCTCATAGATGAGGATTTTATTCCTTCAAGGTCCTTCATTTCCTCCAAAATAGTTGCATTTGCTACCTTAGCAACACAACAATACAAATGCAGGATCTCTTGTTCGATTTTTTACCAAAAAAATTGATTCCCTCTTTTGTAATAATCGACATACCAAACTTCGGACACAGTTATGTGCAAGAATTCAATTTCCTAGTAAAAAACCTAACATGTTCAATTTGTAATAGCTCTCACAAGAAATCACCTACAAAAACACAAAAATAGGAACTGTTAGGCAAATAACATATAGTTAGTACTTTACAATTCACAATAAATGCCAAAAAAATTAAATAATCTCTTCTTCAGAGTGGAAAACTTGTCTCTCTCTTTACGGTGAAACACATGAATTTCATCAAGTGCGTATCTTTAGGATGAAATCAACATTTCTATTGTTGAATTTTTACCATATCAGTCGTGCTTCACCTACAGAAGTGTAAAATATTTTTTATTAGCATAGTTCACTATGTCATGCTATACTTGAATGATAAAATTACTCATGCAAGAATACAAGTTAACAAATCACAATGCAACATTTAAGGCATAAATGCATATGCACATAACAACGATATGTACATTCAACCCACTGCAAGCTCTTATCAAATATTTTGTACTTTGTATTGTTCCTATTTTCTACTGGTTTTGTTCTAACTAAGTGATATTACATTATTATTTTAAAATAATGGATATTATTATAATTGATATATTATTGTTATTATTACTATTATAATTATCATTATTATTCGATTATGTTGTATTATAATTAGTAATTAATAATATTTTATTCTATTATTTACTTAATTATTATTACTATTGTTATTAATATTCTTATATTATAATGTATCTTTAATTTCTTTTTATCATTTTAAAATAATATTATCATTATATCTATTACATTTTCCTTATATTATCATAATTATTATTATTATCATGATTATTTACATTTTTACTATTATAATTAACACTTTCAAACGACAATTCCGCTCTTCCAAATAGTCATTAATACCACTTTTCTACAACTCTTTAAAAATCACAATATTCTACTTTTACTACTCTAAATTATGCTCATTTGTTGCTATTTCTTGTTTTGCCAAACAGATCGCATCAAGGGGACCAAATGTGCAATCCAAAACTAGGTGGAACATTTCAAATTTGTGCAATACTAGGTTGTGAAAGAAGAATTGCAACTTGCATACTCTTTTTTTTTTAACATGCAACTTGCATACTCGAGAGTATTTTTTAGGGGTGTAAATGGGTCGGGTTTTGTATAGATTTTCAACTCGTTAAATGTCATTCGAATTGTAGTATTTTCAACTCGTAACTAACCAACTAAAAATAAAAACCATCCAATTCATATTTTGTTTAGGCAGTCGGATTTTGCGGGTTTCGCGGATTTCACAAACTTCAATATTTCACACAATTTTTTAGTGATAAAAAGTAAAAATAATTTACATAACACATTGGCGTCAATTCGTAGTAGAAATTAAAATTAAGAAGTTTGACAAAAAAATATACATGTAAGTTTGTGACGAAAATTAAATAATTATTTTATTGAAGCAGTATAATTGTCTAATTAAATATAAAATGTTGGGTCGGATTTCACCCACGTTTTATTCTATAATCCGTACCCACATATTAGATGTCGGATTTGACAAAATAAAAACCGTAACCGACCATAAAAAATTGAAATTCGCATTTTTCGAATTGAATTGATCGGATCGGTCGGATTAATCGAGTTAGTCGAGTTGAACTTAGGCCTCTTGTATTTTTGCCTCCATATGTGCTGTGACTACTGCGAAAGTGAAAATAAGAAATAAGAATATTGTTATTCCCAAACAGACTTTGTCAACTCACGTACATTTTTGTCAGACTATGCCATTTGAAAATTAGTCCATTAAATTAAATGACAAATTACTCCAGTTGGCTTGGTCTTAACCATAATTTTGTCAACTAGGTGGGTCCAATTAAAGTATCTTGAATTTTGAATATTTTGTTGAAAACAGATTTTTCATACTATAAAATAAATTTAACACCACTCCACTCGTAGTCAAAATTTTCCATAAATATGGAAAAGCTTGCTGACAAAGATGCCAACGAATTTTTCAGTAATATGACTAAATAGAAACCCACAAAATGGGGTGGGCTTTATTCGTCACAGAAAATTCAAACTATTAAAGACAAAGAAACCCGATTGATGATGGCATTACCTAACAATGTTAGTAATAACTGCTCCTTGATAAGATCTGTTACTGACTGTCTTTTAAAATGGTAATTTCATCAACATTTTTGTTAAATATGTAAGATATATATATATATTTTTAAAAGAAACAGCCAAGCTAGTTGAAATAGAATTTCAACTGAACCATAATTGATTTTTTTTTTATGTTCAATGATTATATCGTTCCACCCTACGAGCTGGTAGATACTCTACTGGCATTGCTATTTCTATAAAAACCCACAAATCTTGATTAATTATATCTTGATTAATTATTGAAAAATAATTTATACAATTATCATTTCAAGAAGTTGGATTATTGATGTAGAATGTAAAACATCAACACCAAGAGATTAGTCTCAACACTAAAGAAGTTAGTATTACCACCTGACGAGTTAGTCTCAACATCAAAGGAGTTAGTCTTCGCACCCCACGAGTTAGTCTCAACACTAAAGATATTAGTCTTACTACCTGACGGTAACTACAAGAATGAACAACTCCAATCAATACAAGAACAGAGAGTATAACCAAGGCGACAAATTCAAAACTGTTATAACAAAATGAACTAAAAAAGTTTGTTAGAGGAGTATGTTATAGAATATTAATTATCATTAGCTAGTTAGTTAAACTACTTAGCTGTCACACAAATGACATCATATTATCTATATATATCTCTCGATTGTAATTCTAGAAAATGAGTGAATTAAAAAATCAAATTAGTTTCATTATTCTTCTTCTCTATTTCTTTTGTGATATCAGAGCGTCACTCTGAGCAAACGCTGTTTTACTCCTTCAATTGATTCAAGAAACCTTGAATCATCAACAATGGCAAGTTCGGAAACTTCAAATCAACCAGTACAATTCACTCCTCAAATCGACACAAATCTAAACTCTGACAATTATCTTCTCAGGAAATCTCAGATCCTTGCTATCTTAGGACGTCATGGTCTCACCGGCTTCATTGACGGCTCAAAAGAACCGCCATCTTCAACAATAACATCAACAAAAGAATCCTCCATGAATCCTGAATTTTCCAATTGGAATAAACAAGATCAACGTGTTCTTGCCTAGATCTTTAATTATTTTTCTCCCTCGATCCTTGCTCAAGTTATCAACTATGAGACTTTCAGACAACTCTGGACTGAGATCAACCAACTACACGCCTATGCTTCCATGGCCAGAGTGCTGGAATTCTGAGCTGAATCTTCAAACCTTCAAAAAGGGAGGAACTACATGTGCTTAATTCGTTCAGCACATGCAGGGAGTAGCAGATCAGCTAAGAAGCATTTGCTTTGAAATCTCAGATCAAGAAATGATACTCTACAACTTACAAGGGTTAGATACAAAATTCGATAATTTTGTTACAACCATCTATCTTCGATCTGAGTTAGTTACTATGTCGTAACTGGAAAGTCTTCTCTTCTCACATGAGGCACGACAACAAGCCAATCTTACCTCACTATTCTCCTTTATGACACATCTAACTATGTAGACACTAGAATCAACTCCTGGTACTGACTCTCGGTCACACTCACCTTCTATGCTGGAAATAGATCTAATCAAAACAATACTTCCACCAATCAAAATTTCTCAAAAAATTAACTCTAATCAGAGAAGAGACAAAGGGGGATACAGAGGAAGATGAAGAGGATGATATTGTTCTTCTCAAAATGACAACATCCAGTGCCAGATATGTCTCAAGTGGGGTCACACAGCTGCCAAATGTTACCACATGTTTGACATTTCTTACACACAACAACCAAGTGTCAATTTCAGAACAAAATGGTTTAGTTGAACGTAAACACAGGCACATTGTAGAACATGATTTAGCAGCCATGTATCAAGCATCAGTTCCACTTGCATACTGGGATGAACTTTTTGAAAGCACTTTATTTATTATCAACAGACTGCCTTCTACACCTACTGGTAGTATATCTCCATATGAAGTGATGTTCAAACAGCCTTCAGACTATAAAATGCTCAAGATTCTAGGATGTGAATTTTTCCATTAATAAAACCTTACAATGACCATAAACCTCAACCCAGGTTCTTGTCATGTGCTTTCATGAGATACTCTTTCTTGCACAAAGAATACAAATGCTTGCATTTTCTCTCATACTTATACCTCAAGGCATGTACAATTCAATTAACTACATTATCTCTTTGCCACATCCACTAGAACTTCTAATTCTTCACAATCTTCATTTCTTCTGAACACAACTAATCATTTTATCCTCAACTAGTCCTACAATATTATCACTTCCTCCACCTACAGAGTCTACTTCACCATTACCTCAAATAGTATCAAAAGTTCCTCTATCACATCCCAATCTACCAATAACCTCCATTTCATATCATCCAATGATAACTAGGCACAAAACATCAAGTCTCAAGCCAAAGCAGCTTCTAGATCATCAGTTGTACCATGCCACACAAACTGATCCTACAACTGATAATTATCCTTCTTGCGTTACTAAAGCTGTAAAGTTCAATGTTTGGCGCCAGGTAATGGCTCAAGAAATTGATGCTTTAGCTCAAAATGGCACATGGTCACTTGTACCAGCTCCTCGAAATACTAATGTTGTTGGCTTGGCTGTAAATGGATCTTCAAAACCAAAAGAAATGATGATGGAACTATATCTAGACACAAGGCGAGACTTGTAGTCAAAGAATACACACAGGAAGAAGGTATAGATTGCTTTGAGACCTTCTCACTGTCGTTAAGCCAACAACTATAAGAGTGATCATTACTCTTGCCATCTCCCAACAATGGTCTCTTCACCAACTAGATGTCAATAATGTCTTTCTGCATGGTGACCTACAGGAGATAATTCACATGAAACAACATCAAGGTTTTATTGATCATTTTCCAGATCATGTATGTCTCATACACAAATTTCTCTATGGCCTAAAATAGGCTCCAAGAGCCAGGTTTTAGAGATTGAAAAGTTTTCTCCAAAGCCAAAATTTTCATTGCTAGCTCTCGAGCTGACCCATCTCTCTTTATTCTCAAAACAAAAGTGCATGTGCTACATCTTTCAGTATATGTTGATGATATTATCATCACAGAGAGTAACTAGACTATGATTCAATCTTTACTGCAACAGCTCAAAAGAAACTTCTAAATCAAAGACCTAGGCAAATTGAGTCACTTTTTTGGATTACAAGTTAATCATACAAATAATGGCATTCTTTTGACTCAAACTCAGTACCTCAAATCCATATTGGCAAGAACAAACATGGATAAGGTCAAATTATGCAAGACTCCCTTACCTTCTGACACTCAACTATCCAAATATGATGGCATTCCCCTCTCAGATCCTACAATCTACAAGTCCACTATTATGACACTTCAGTATGTCACCATCACCAGATCTGACTTATGATTTGCAGTCAACAAAGTCTCTCAATTCATGGCACAACCCACTGATTTACATTGGCAGTCAGTTAATCGTATTTTGAGGTACATCAATGGTACCTTGCATCATGGTATTCACCTACAACAATTAGACTCTCTCTGGCTACATGCATACAGTGACTCTGATTGGTCTGGTTGTCCTGATGATAGAAGATCCACCTCTAATTTTGCAATCTTCTTAGGTCCTAATTTAGTTTTCTGGTCATCCAAGAAACAATCAACTGTGTCTAGATCATCAACTGAGGCTGAGTACTGAGGCATTGCTCATGCAACAACATAACTGACATGGCTACTGTCATTACTTAGTGAGTTGCAAAGCATTCCAGCTTACAAACTTGTCCTCTGGTGTGACAACTTAGGAGCAACCTTTATTGCAGTTAATTCTATCATTCATGCCAGAACGACGCACGTAGAATTGAATATTCATTTTATTCGAACAAAGTAGCAGTCAAAGAGTTACAAATCCAATTCATTTGTTCTGATGATCAAATTGTGGACATATTTACAAAGATTTTGGCCTCCTCTCGGTTTGAGTTGCTAAGGAAGAAGCTCACCATATTTGACAAAGTGTTGGGCTTGAGGGGGGCTATAGAATGTAAAACATCAAAGGAGTTAGTCTCAACACCAAAATAGATTAGTCTCAATATCAAAGAAGTTAGTCTTACCACCTCACAAGTTAATCTCAACACCAAAGAAGTTAGTCTCACTACCTGACGAGTTAGTCTCAACATCAAAGAAATTAGTCTTATCCCTGACGAGTTAGTTTCAACACCAAAATAATTAGTCTTACTACCTCACGAGTAATCTCAACATCGTAAGTATTAATCTTACCACCTGACGCTAACTAAAAAAATTGTTCTTACGTCAAACAAAAGAAAAAATAGAAGTTGTTTTGCCAAAAGAAAAAAAGGAAAGTCGACAGTATACGCATTGTTGTTAAAAATAAAATATTATTTGAAATTATATCCTATTCTTTTGAACGCTTGAAATGAATACTATGGTATTGCTTGTAGTGAGTCTATTTTAGTTCACAACAAAAAATTACACATGCACCTCATTTCGCTGTATTTAGTTAATCCCGAATTTCTTTTCGCGTGATCTTTGAAAAAAAAAAGATTAACAACACTGATCTTTTTTTTTTTTTAAATAACACGTATGACTCCATTTTGTAAACGCAACGTTCAAATATCCAGACATAATAAAAAAATTCTAAATACTTAGAATACTGCGTTTTGATGTGTTTTTTGAACATTGCATTCGAACGCAGCGTTGAGACTCTGTATCCACAGCTCTAACTTACTTAGGAGTTTTTATATTGCGAATTCAAATTTATTAACGCATGCATTCAGATAATACTTATGAACGATTGTCTGCATTTACCAATAGGACCATAGGATTATATTTTTTGAGACATGGTTAAAATTGTTATTCTTATTTTTTCATGGTCAGCCAAAAAAGAAGTTCGTTAATGCCCTTTGTCTTCTTCTTTTTTTCTTTTTCTATATAGAGGATGCTTTCACAATTATATCACCAAACAGGCAAATTTATTTCATTAATATTAATTTTGTTGCCTAACTAAAAAAAAATGTTCATTAGCTCAATTCATTCATTCAAACTTGAACATACAAGAGTAGACCTGAAATGTAGACATCTACAGCAAAACAAATAAATGTTCTCCATAAAAAAAATTGCTGGTTTAAAATATATGCCAAAAAAATTGAAAATGTATTCAGTTTTACGGAAAAAAGACTTAAAAAGCTCCTGTTCATCCAAAAGCAAATGTGATAGAGACCAATATTAATGCGGTCACTGTATATTAATGTCATTTGAACTTTCAAATTTGTTACCATCAAGAAAAAGCAAATATAATGGATATGTATTTTCTTTGTTAAATTGATTTTTCTGAAAGTCAATTTATTGCGTCAGGCCAGCGACAACATGCAAATACTTTTGTCGGATGTCTGAAAAAAAGTTTGTTTTTTTTCCTAGTAGTTTATGGTTTTTGTGATTTTGAAAGAAAAGGAATATCTCCTTTTCAGTAGAAGGACGCAAATAGTATTTTATTGGAAAAGAAACGATGACATAAATGGTACAAAGTCGTAAAGGCTAACAAGTGTAGTCTCTGTAGACTTATAGGTGGGTCCTAGCATGAAATTTTATTCTATCACGGCTCGTGAGTCCTGAGTTTCAAATCTGAGATTCAGGGTGCAGCTATTATTTACATGATTGTTATTTCTCAAAAACAAAAGGGCAATGAAGCGGTTCCCTTTGGAAATGATACATGTCTGTCAATTGCTCACAAAGGTAATGCTCTAATTCACACTCTGTTTATATCACTAGTATTAAGGAATGCACTACATGTACCAGCTATAACCAAGAATTTACCGAATATTTTACAATTAATTCTTGATAACAATGTCAATGTGAAATTCTCAGTCATCTACTGACTTGTAGCATTTTAGACTTGCACGTTGTTGTAGCGATGTAGTAGATATTTTGAGAAAGACAAAAGTTATTTCAATAAAGCATCGATTCTCCTTTTCTTTTTGTTCTAGTTGTAATAAAGCAAAGACACGCAAATTGTCATTTTTGCCTTCTGAAACTGTTGCTATTCAGTCTTTACAAGTTGTTTACTCAGATTTATGAGGTCTTGCTCCTATTGTATCAGATTTATGAGGTCTTGCAATCTTTAACATGTAAGGAATTTTTTAAATATTCAAATCACACGAGAAATATTGTTCGACCGTTGAAAAAACATATGATCTAAGAGGAATGATCCAATGCCATCAGTTTTTTGTGTCACTATTGTCACCAACTCACTTTTATATTTATATTTCAAAACTGATGACATCAGATCATTTTTCGCTTTATAAACAATAATTGAGGCGATGTATAACAAATTTAACAGAGTTTGGTTTTCTGTTAAAGGCTTTGATCAAAGGTTGATATCTTGAGGTGGAAAAGTTGATTTGGCATTTATTTGATTCTCTTCATAAAAAGATTACCAATTTATTTGAAAACTGTTACATCATATCTGTTCTGGCATTATTTGAATATGTTGCACATGATAGATACTTCATATATATTTAATAATTAGTTTGCCATCAACCTTAAACATACTAAAATTGCGAAGTTATTATTATTGGACTTCGTCTAAATTAATAAGAGAGAAGAGATGAGAGAACAACATTATTTATCATCAGGCGATATGTAGTTGAGAAGTAAGATAAGTAGCACAACATTATTTATCTAATTTTCTAACCTATTTATCTTCCTCATTCCTCAATAATATTTGCTTATTCAACAATCTTTTTTGGTTATCTTATTTGTAAAGCGTTAAAGATGGGTCTTCGTTGGATTTATTAAATTAGTAGACTGTATGAGATGTTATACAGATCATATAGTTTAAGAATATGTATTATATATTAATAATTATATGTTATAATGTATTCATAATAAGTGATCATGAAAATATAAAATATATGCATATATTATTGGAGTGGATTCTTAAATGTGCAAAAATGAAAATTTGATAATTTTCATTTTATTAATAGACTGAAATTAAAAATTGTCATTCCTACTAAAGAGCTCATAGTCCCCAAATGATATATTCTAAAATCTCTCTCTCTACATAAAAATAATAAAAGTAAAGGCTACTCTCTCTAATAGAAAATAAGAGAAAGAGAAAATAAAAGAGAAAGAATTTGAGTGAGGATTACCGAACCTCTTCATCGGATTCTGTAATAGTGTTGACAGCAAAGGGAAAATCGAAAAGACGATGTGCACAACAACCGGCTCAAGTTGAAGTCAGGATTCCGAAAAAAACAACGACCATGAATAAAAGCTTCCACTACTATAAAAAGAACATCTAATACCCCATATTTCACATATGTTCTACAAAAGACTCGCTATTAAAAGAGACAGTGATAATTTCTATATTAATTGTATTTTTAATACCGGCTCTTTAAGGAAAAGGGATATAAAAGATGCATTAGAAAACCGGAAAAGTTTTACAGGATCTTTTATAGCGGGTGAAGAGCACCTCCGCTATAAAAAATGAACTTTTTATAGCAGTTGGCGTGCTGGCCCGATATGAAAGTTGTATTTTTAATAGCAGATGGTTCAGAGGACCACGTATAAAAAGCTTTTATAGCGGCTTGTCCCAAGGATCTGGTATAAAAATGTTTTATATCGGATTTGCCTACGAATTCGCTATAAAAAATTCTGAACAAATTAAAATTGTAGCCAACAAATCACCATTTACTTCTCAATCCAACCGTTCATTTTTTTCAACCCAACGCTCCAAACAAACGCATAGTCCCATGGATCAAGCCCACATGTTTCCTTCCAACAATTTCCATTCTCTATAAAAGACATTTAACTCTCCCTCATTATTCATTCTTCCCATAAAATTCTTCCATCATTTTAATTTGCTCCTTCAAATATTAATTTTCTCCTTCATGCTCTCCTTTAAGTATTTCTTATTCAATTATTTCTATCTATTTTCGCTGTCAATGATAAACTTATGAGTTTTAAATTTTTTGCCTTCATCTGTCTCTTTATTTTTTTGACAACTCCTTTAATTATTTACTGTAAAAATACAATTTGGTTGTTGTAAGGCCTCTTTTTTACATAAAAACATATTTGCAAAAAAAATTACACCAATAAGTGCCTTAAAATAACGTATTACAACTAATATACAAAGAAAGAATAAATTTGCAGAAGGACATAATTGCTAATAGTCAAATTTTATTTCAATTATATATTACAAATGAACATTTCTGCAAAAAATACTTGTCAAATCAGTCTATTCGCAATAAATGCCTGCTAAATCATAGCTGTCACTCACACGTCTACAATTTTTTATATTCCAAAACCTTTATCTACCGGTTGAATGGAGACGTCCAAGTATAAAATGTGGCATTTAATAACGGCTCTGTTGCATGATCTGGTATAAAATGAGACATTTAATAGCGGATCCTCCATCATATTCGGTATAAATTCCAGACTTTAATAGCGGGTTTTGACTAAGAGCCAGTATAAAATACCTATATTTAATAGTGATTGCTTCAACCTTTAACAACCGTCTGTAACACCCTTCTTCAGTGCAATATTATATGGATATATTCACCCGCTATTAAATGTGGAACTTGTAGTAGTGTTCCGCTCATTTTAGAAGTTCTCTCAAGTGATCCAAGTAAATTTACCAACCTTGTGAAACAAAAATTGAATAGTGCACATTAATGTTAGCACCTGTTTAAATGCTTCACCTTCACAATTAATATATACTGTGAAATTAAAGTGCGTGATGACTAATTTCGATATTAATTTTGTACCTTTAAATATTGTATCAAGTATTGTATGCTCTATCAAATATCCAGGCCTCCTACTTTTCAGGGAAGGAGGGAAAGATAAATAGATAAAAGACAGCGCACACATTATTCGCTTGTGATTTATTTATTTATGGGATGTAATTTTATTTTACATGATGTGCCAAATGGGGCCAGGTCAATTCTTGAATGATGAGAGGTCAGAATCAAGGAGGCATCAAGTGGGCCCATGAAACGCGGGCCCCACATGGCAGACGACCTAATAAGAAATTTGTTTCTATGGTGGGGTACTGGGGTATTGACATTGTGGTCCCCTTTTTTTAATTGGAAAGGTTCTCTGTTGCTGTACTTGGGTCCCACAAAATTCCATAAAGTCCTACCAATATTTTGGAGTGAAAAGTATTCATAAAATATTGAAATTCATGCCCTTTTCATTCTTCAACAAAAGATACTTCTAAAAGAAACAATACAACCCCCTTCTTTCCCTCAAAAAAAAAAAGAAACAATACAAATGTTTGACCAAAATAACGGTCTCAAATTTGCTATCAATAAGTACTTAAATTTGAATTCATTTTTTTTAATTTATAGATACATCATTCGAGTTATAAGTTAATTGTGTATCTGATTTAGTCAAAAATATTGTGTGTCTGAATTTTTCGAATTTGAATTTTACTTTATATTCTACAATATCTAAAATACAGCCCCACAAATTTAATCTCATTTTGACGAATAATAAAGAATTACAAAATAAAATTATAATTATTCGCATAAAAGTGCAAAATTATAGCGTAGAAATCTCATACAACATTACGAAATGTGCAAAAACTATCGTATAGAAGATTGAATCGAAAATTATAAATTATTTTCTAAATTTAATTAGAATTTTGATTCATAACAGAATTAGTCAAATTATTAAATTTTCAATGTGGAATCTGGTAGCCATAATTTTCTACTTTAATACGATTCATTTAAGATTAAAAAAGTATTAAAGCAAGACAAACTAATTACTGTCTGCTTTTTTAGCATCTCCGTCACATTTACTGATTTACATATGACTCGATATGACTTCAATTTTGATGTATCACATATAATTTCAATTTAGAAGTTAATGAATCACACGTGAATTTAGCAATTATATTAAACTAGATATGAAATTTGAGTTTCGTTCAATCTAATTAGAGCTGATAATATATGCATAAAATTTTAGAACTTATTTTTATATTATTTTATATACATAAAATTTTATAAATTATATGAGTTATGTACATATGATATTAAAATAATTATATAAATTGTATGAGTTATGTACATTCGAGTTATATGAACTATATAGGCGTGATTTGAAAAAAAAATACACATAATATGATTTGTAATATATGATGTGAAAATACTAATATGATTTATATAAATATTTTACAATATTAAATTTAATGTGATATAGAAAATACATATCATATGAAATATTATATATGTACATAGTATGAGAATATATAAATCTTGATATAAACACATTTTTTTTTTGGAGAAAAGATATTAATATATTTAATAAGTGACTTTTGATATCCATACAATTAATAAAAATATATAATTGATAAAGCATTAAATATAACAGTAAAGAGACAATTAATACATATATAACAATATGCCAAATAATATATAATAATTATTGACGGCTTTAACCTTCATCTTTTGCCAAAAAAAAGGATCATACTCTCAAATTGATTAGAAAAGAAAGAGAAAGGGAAAGAGGGGATGGAGAGAATCGAGTTCCAATCAAGATTTCTACATACTTTTGGATAAGATTTTGAGGAGAAGAAAAAACTATATTCAACGCTGAAAAATAATATAATCAGATTGTTTGCACTTAATTATTTCGAACAGCCTTTTATGTCTAAATGTCACACTCTCACTTTTTATTTATACTTAAAAATTTTAAATTAAATATGAAGTCCAAATCATTAATCGTACGTACTAACTTTTTTAAGAGATCCATCCACGCAAAATTTTATATTTGTTAAATCTTATTTTATAATAATAGATCAAGTGGTAAGAGTGATATCACGAATGCTTGTGCAAGTACCAGTAAATCGTGCTTTCAATCACATATTTCGAATTTCAAAATTAAAATGATCATTTTAAATCATTGAAAACTTTTTGCATACTAAAATCTACATAGAGGCCGAATTTTTAAATTTTAGAATCTTTTTACTATTTTATCAGATTAATTAAAAATTCATTTTGTTGAAGAGATTCGTAATCGTTAGATCAATGCATTTTCCATCCATCCGATAAAATAGTAATAAATTTTTTAAAAAATAAACATTTTGATCCCTGAGTAGATTTTGCTATGAAAAAGAACAAAGTTTTGAACGATTCGGATTGACCGTTTGCATTTTAAAATTCGAGATATGTGGTCGCAAGTACGATAGAGTTTATGCTTTCACAAGCACCATAGTTTACTCCAAGTGGTAAAAGAATGTGAATCTTGTAAATGTGATTGTTTAATTTTAATACATTTGTTTTTTTTATCTAAAATCTAGCATAATTTGATGTCGGACAAGTTCCCATTAAAACGAATAAGGTCAAATTTGATTTTGAGTTTTTAAACTTTGAAAATGACTTGTTACATTTTATGACAACAGAAACTTGTGATATTGAAACTTTTCTTTTGTTTTATATACTTTTTAAATAAAAATATGTTATTTAAGCAATTTATTTTCTCAATTATTACATTCATTGACACGTGTATGAACACTTTAATTATATACAATACAATTAAAAAAAATAGCTCAATAGGCGAAAACAACCCTACTACATGTCTACATGACTACATCCCAAGATTTAAGACGATAATAAAAATAATAATATCAGTAAAAGATATAATAATAATACTGATACATCCCCTCTGCTCCCTAGATCCGTACCAGAGCGTACATTTTCTTTAGGTGACAAGCCTTTAAGTACCTATGTACCTACCAATACAAGCTGTAGGCAGTAACAAGAACTTTACAGAAAGTAATAAATCTCTGAAATTAATGTAAAACAAGTAAAATTACTCTGTGCTATAAGATTTGAAATAACAAGCCTTGTAAGTACCTATGTACCCTACCTATAATCAATTCCCTTCTAAGCTACTTATCATCTCGACTAGAAATTTTAAGAGTCGAGACTTCGCTGAACTTTTTAGAACTCATTTCCTTTTCAAATGACAAAACTTTCAAGAAGTGTTCAGTCTATATAAATGAAACAGAGACGAATCAACAGTGTATCAAACACTTATCATAACTTCCAAACATCAAATTGAGCATAACAAAAGATCTAATTTAATTCTCCTCCCGCTATCAAAATTAGAGAGCATTAGAATTGTCTTATTATCAATCCGAACAAACCCTTAGCTGTATTTTAGCCTTTGGTGCATCACATCTGAGTTGTCAAGCGATGCATCATTTGTCCTAGATTGTTTTGTCAATCAGACCTTTGACCGTGTAGTGTGGTGTTGCTCCGTACAAGATTGATTTGCTTGTTTAGAAGAGGTCAAAGATCGGCTCTGCACTTTGTAAAGAACACTTGTTTTGATAGTGAAATCGACCCGTAATGAAGATTTGGTTCCGGGAGACCCGTGAACGTAGGCCTAGTTGATTGATAGGCCGAACCACGTTACATAGCATTTTCTCTTTGTTCTCTCGATTGTTTTTGCTCTCTCTCTTGCTCTCACTCGTCATTACTTTGCTCTTTGTTGATTTGTGATTTGCTCTATTACTTTTAAGAACTTGCTTGCTTAAACTCCTGACTAGCTGATTAAGTTCTACAAGCTTTAATTTGAAATTGTTGATTGAAAACGCTTCTGTATTGTTAATTGACCTTAGTCTTGCTCTTTAAGCTTCAACCCTAATTCTAACAGACCCCTCATCTTTATGAGACGCCAAGATCCCTGATCCTCCACCATCTTCTCTATACACAACACCAACCTCAACATATCTCACCATATTATCCCACACAAACAAACTAGCTGACATCTTCAACTTCTCACTGATCGAAAACCTTGCCACCTACTCTTCCTTGGCAACCTGTTCCGGAGCAACCTCACCCAATTTCAGTTTATCTTTCCAGTTTACCCTACATACTACACCCTAGTGTTCTCAAAACGGGGCGGGTTTGGAGGATTTGGGGCCAACCCGACCCGTGATAGATCCGTGGATCCGGGATCCGCGGATCCGGACGGATCCGGGCACGGGTACGGGTCTGGCACGAGTACGGGTCGGGCACGGGCGGGTAAACCCGCCCGAATTTTTTTAAAACTCTACTACACCCCACACATAAATCCAATCGAGCACCAATTTCCCACCAAAATTTACGTGAAACCCGTAAAAATTAAATAGCTTAAATCATATAACAATTTCGACCGATTATGACAATTTAAAATTTATTCAATAACATTTTCACATATAATAAACAAATAATTAAAAATAACATTAAAATAAAATAAATATGCATATTGTACATATATGTTAAAATAAAACAATTATCATTATATTTCAGAATTTATATAAATCCCCTCAAATTTTATTTATTTAATCAATTTTCCTACAACAAAATTCAGATTTTTAATTCGATTATGACACTAAACTATTGAACAAAAATAAATAATAAACAAATAACAATAATTTTCAAACATCACATACATATTATACAAATTAAAGACCTTCCGAGACAAGCAGCAGAACCGGTCGAAAAAGTATGCACCTTCGAACTAGTTCCAAACAAGTCTATACAAATGGGGGTTGTGATTAATTATGGAGGAACATTCATATTTGAAAACCTTATGGCGGGTAACACAAACAAATTTGCCTAGTCTATTGACGACATGCCAGGCATATCTAGGCAAATAATCGAATACATATTTTTCGTGCAGTCGGGATTTCACCCGGTACAACAGTGAAAAAGGAGATCGGGTGCCCCGTGTGGATTTATTTGGGAAGTCTAGTGTCCCGAGTGGATTGTTAATATCGTGCTCGTCAAAAAGTCCAATGATGATTGGAGAATGTTCATCGACTACACAGACCTAAACAAAGAATGCCCAAAGGACCTGTTTCCTCTCCCGTGCGTTGATACTCTAGTCGGAACGATGGTAGGTTTGAGGTACTTGGGTTTCATGGATGCTTTCTCTGATTACAACCAAATTAAGATGCATCCGAAAGATGAGACAGAAACAACTTTCATCATCGACCAAGGATTATATTGCTATCTTGCCATGCCTTTTGTTCTCGAGAATGCTGGAGCGACGTATGAAATGATGGTCAACAAAGTTTTTTCTACACAAATTGACCGCAACATGGAGGCCATCGTGTACGACATGGTGGTAAAGAGCCTCTCGGCCTAAATGCATGTGCAATATTTAAGGGAAACATTTCACGTAACGCGAGAAGTATGGATGAGGCAAAACTCGAAGAAAATCTTTTTTAGGCTCAGCTCGAATCACCAATGTTGTTTCGAGCTGAAAATCCAGCTCGTATTCGACTCGCAAAAAACTCGAGGTGGCTTGTAACTAGTTAATTAGCTTGAATTTACAATTCAATTAGCTAAGATCTTATAAAATTTTATTTTTTATGCATTGAAATATTGACTAGAGCTAATTATGCAAGAATAAAATCGACTACAATTTATATCAATATAAAACAGAAGAAAATTATGAAAAAATAGTTAAAATGAAGGTATCAACATATTACATGTCATGTTAGAAGAAAAAAGTATGTGCTGTACATAATCCGAGCGAATTAATGATCGAGCTGGAAATAGCTCAAACTCAACTCGTAAATTATACGAGCTACACAGCTCGAGTTAAATCGGATCGAGTTGATAACGAGCTAAAATCCGAGAGAGTTACGAGTCGTGAACTTTTGCAGTACATATTGCGGCTGCAAAAGCCATTCTTGCGCCCGCAAGACAATATAATTGTACATAAAAATTGGCACAAAAAATTGAACTGACATGGAATCCTCTTGCCTTGCAGCCTAAAGACATGCTAGTTGTGCCAATTTTTCTAGAATTTTCAAATTTGAATATTTTGAATTGTGTCTTTATAAATAAAATAAAAAATTAGTGACTATGGATTTTATGAGTAGCTACAATTAATTATAATTTAGGAAATATATAATTATAATTAATATAGTTACTAAATAATACTATAATTATCTTAATTGTATATAAAATTTAGCTGATATCTATGATTAGTATTCAAGCTAATAAAAGGAAAGATAAAAGTGCTAAATTTTAGAAGGGATTCATTAAGATTAAATGTAGTATAAAAGATATTTAGTAATTTTCTAATTGTTTTAGTAAATACTAATAAAGTTTATATATATAGTTAACTATTGAAAATTAGTTTTTTCACTAATTAAAGTCACTATTAGTTACTATATATAAATAAAGTCTATATTTCACGAAATATATATATTTAATTAACTATTGAAAATTATTTTATTCTAATTAAAGTTGCTATTAATTAATATATATACATATATTAGGACGAGTAGTTTTCTTTTAGGATACGTCATAGTATATAACGTGGTTCGACCTACAAAGAAAGTAGACCTACATCCACGGGACTCCCCGAACCAAAACTTCCTTCCGAAATCGATTCGACTAAACAATTAGCGCTCTTTACAATTACGGAATCTATTTTTGGTTTCTTATCAATAAGCAAACCGATCTTAGGTTCCTAAACCTATTCAAGGGTCTACACCACTCTACAAGGTAAAAATGTCTGATTAACAACACAATTAAGGAGATTGATGCACTACTTGACAACACAAATGTAGTGCACCAAAAGGCTAACAAAGCTAGCAAGAATATGTGTTCTTGGATCGACAATTAGATGCTTGTATCTATCCTAAGTCTCTCAAGCTAGGCAGTTGTAGGAGAAGGCTTTAGTGCTCTTTCTAATGCTCAACTATATGTTTAAAAGCTCGGGGAGGGTTTCAGTTAATGTTCCTGGTTCGTACCCCTAATGTATATATAGGTTGAGCACTTCTTGAAGTCTTGTAGTCCTGAATTTATGCCCTTGTGTTATAGTCTTACAACCCGTTATAGAATTCGTTATAACGGGTTGACAACTTTTCAAAATTGCCCTTCTCTACTTTATTCACTGATTTCTGGGTCCTCTTGAGCAGGAACTCGTTGTGACGATTTGGGAACCCGTTGTGACGGGTTAGTGATGCGTTACAGTGACGCCTGTCTCTGGAATTCCTTCTCTGCTCCAGCTCTTCTCCTCTTCAACCCGTTGTGACGGTTTAGGAACCTGTTGTGACGGGTTGGGTAACCATTATGATGGGTTGAGCATACGTTATGGTAACACATGGCTCTTGAAACGCCCAATTTGTTTGCTCTTGATATCTTTGATAAACCTACAGGGGGTGAATATATTACAATTTCTAGATTTATTTATATATTGTTTTTTTTCCACAATTCAAAAATTAATGGCTTACTTAAATTCTTCAATACAAACAAAAACAACTCAATTAAGTAAATAACAATAATTAAATAGAAGAGTTGAGGAATGATCAAATAAATAGTAGCACGCTTGACAACGATATGATAGCAAAGTTCGGCTATTGACGAGCCTATGTCTCTGGGACTTTCGATCCCCCGACTTGATAACAAGATCGAGTTGTTTCCACTAATCAACGAGAATATTCGTTACAAGCTTGAACTTGGTCTCTTTACATACAAAGGTAGAGAACCAAGCCAAAAGATGCACAAAGGCTAAAGAAGAAATGCAAGAGAATGATTTCCTAAGCAAACGCAAGAAATTCGGCCAATATAGAGTTGACGAGCTTGAGAAATATAGAGCAAGATCTAGAGCTTTTTAAAGGAGAAAAATGGTTGCTATATGAATTTGAATAATAGGACATGTCAAGGTAAGATGAGACAGCCCTTCCATATTTATATCGGGTGAGTTTAGGTTTGAAAACGCAGCATGATAGTTTAACCTGGACTTTTGGTGAGGCTACCACTTCTTAAACCGTCACTGACGATTACCAACCTTCACCGACGATTACCAACCGTCACCGACTGTTACCAACCATCACACGATGGTTTTTCCTGGAAATTTGGGCAGAAAATGGCTTTCGAACCGTCATTGACGGTTTCAAACCATCACACGACGGTTTGTGTTGTTCGCCTAATATTCAGTTCTCGAAACAGGCATAATTTTTTATCCGTAGCTCCGATTGAGGTCATTTTCGAAGCATCAAAAAGTTCGCGATGAGCTCAACCTTGTTCTGAACACATCACTTTAAATTTCTAATATTTTCCTTCTCAAATTTCATTCAAGTTCTAATACGATCTTGATGCTTGTTTTTTAAATATGGTTGAGCTCTTCCTTCACATTTCATTCTCCTTTTTTCCTTTGATTTGCTTATAATTTTCCTATAAAAATCTCAAAACAAAGAAATAGTGGCAAAATGCAAATTGTTTTGCAAATCGACAAACACAAAGAAATTCTTTGTTACAAAATCTTTGAGTATGTCTTGACTTGTACATGCATGTTTGAACTTTTGCATCATCATTGTGTACATATATAAACCTGCATCTCACCAAACTTCAATTGTGCAAAATTAGTACTGATTTGTTTTCCAAATTTTCAAACAAGAGATGAGTTTAATCCAACACTTTATACTTCATATTAGACTATGTTAGTAAAAAGAATACATCTTATGATAATATTTGGAAATTCAAATTATAAAAAATTAAGGTGTTCATATGGTTAGTTAGAAGAAAGTGAATACATATCAAAGTTGTTTGCAAAAAAGTCTGGAATGATGATCTAACTTGTATGTTCTGTGATGAAGAGGGGCATATTGATCATTTATTTGTAGGACGTTCCTTCATGAGATAAATATCACAATGGATAAATAGACATAATAATTTTGATTTTGATGATATCTGTTTAGAAGACATATGAAAAATTGATGCTATGATACCTTTGACAAATGCTTATTAGTGAAATTAATTAGAGAAGCAGCAATGTGGACAATTTGTTTAGAAATGTATAATCTGTTTTTGTTTAAAGTATCTAGCTAGATCATTGAGAGGAATAGTTATGCAAGTTATTAGTATATTGTCTTTTTGATGTCAAAATAATTATGATAACACTTATTTCAAACTTGATTGATATATCTTCAGGATACTATGGAATTTCCAAATCAAACTCCAAGGACAGAAACATGATGGTGCTAACAAAAATAAGGGGCAGTTTGAAGGCCCCATATGTTGCAACTTACAAATATTTTCTTTTGAACATGATAGCTTGTTTTTAGAACTCTATAACTGGTGGTAGTTAAGAACATTCTATTTGATTGTTTGTGATGCTGATTTGTACGTTTATTGTTTTTGTGATTGTTATGAACTTAGAGCATTTTCACCTCTCGAATCTTTGGGGTTTCTAATTTGATGTGACAGTTTCTAAATTAGTTTCAGGGATATAGATGAGTTTTTATTTAGCAATTTAGCTACATAATTTCTTATCTAGCAATTTTGTTTTAGAGTTTATAAATTCTGACGTGTCTTAATCATTGACTAAAATTGACCGGTCTCCCACCGCATTGATAGTACTTGCTGATGTGGTAATTAAGAAACTCTAATCTTTTACTTCAGAAACGAAGAATTTAAAAACAAAAAAAAAAATTTAAAACTGACTTGGTAATCGTTTAGAAACTCTAAGATTAATCTTTGAAATGAAGATGTCATTAGTAGACTAGTCAATTTTTATATCAGTTGATTGATATATTGACGTGGCTGCAATGGTTGTAATAACTGTAGAATTTTTCATGTGTTTAAACACGCTGGTATTTCCCACTTGTTTGTTAAACAAAAAAATGTAAAACAAGTAAAAAAACTGTGGGAGGTGGTAAATTGACGAAATTGCCCATGAACGTCTCTGTCTCTGCTGCTTTCTTCAATTGGAATACCTACAGCACACGGAAGGCATTATTCCACTCGGTGCCGTGGTGCAAACAAGTAAATTTAACCACACACCCAACCCAACCACGATCGTGTTTCTCTGTGACACAGTAGATGTAACTAATAGTGAAACCAATGTCTGGTAACTATTCACCGCACAACATGCTGGCACAACTGGTAGCTAGTCTGGTGGTACTGAGTATTCACCGTTTCACCGCACTAGTTTCATTTTCTAGTGCAAATTAATACTTCCGCACAGATGAATCATGTAAACGTGGTGCCATTGACAGCAGCGTTGGCAGAAATTTTTTACTATGGGATCAGTGTTACGAGCATTTGGGGTCCGGGTTTGCAGATCTAATTTGAATAATAAATGTAGAATTATGTTATTTTCAACGAGAGATAATTTTAATTGTTGAAAGAATAAAATTTCATTTGACAGTTATTGACTAAAATATTAAAATATTGATAATGATAATAATAACAATAATAAACAATTAAATATAAATAAAGTAATAAGCATTATTTTCCAAAAAAAATAATAATTAAACAGTGATTGTATATAATTGGTTATAATTATGATAGTAACATTGTGTAAACACATTCTTTCAAAAAAATACATTGTGTAAATACACAGTAAAAGTTATAACATATTTTATTTTAAAATCGTTCTTAAATATTCGTATTTAGAAAACCTCTGCCCCTGATCCGGCACATTCTTTTATATATTTCTTAGCTCATCTCTCTGAAAATCTTCCCTAATATAGTCGCCAATAATATAATAATAATAATAATGTTATAATATAACAAAATATTATACGACGTAATCAAATAATAATTACAACTCTACAATTGAAATCTAAATAGTTCACCTTTGAGATAGAAAATACATGTCAACTATTTCGTATGTCCATTTCAAACATACATTATTTTTTGGAAAGCACCATTTCAAGAGGTGCCAAAATTGACTTTATATTACAGTTCGCAATTGTATAACTTATTTCTTAAATATATGAGGATCAGTTATATACCAAATTATCAAACATGGGATCGTTAACAATTTAATATTTTTTGAAGAAGAAAATGAAGATCCGTTGACATCAGATCGGTCCTTTTTTATTTTTTTTTGTTCTGTTAATTATCATAAAGTTAAACTCAAGCTTTTAAAAACGTTTATCGGTTCTTAATGGTAAGATGGTCAAAACGGTATTATGTGAAAGTTAAATTAAGAAACGACCAATCATTTTTTATATATTATTTATTTATTTTAGACCAACTTATAGTGCAAAAATACATATTTTTTGTCATATATATGATTGTATGTAACTATGTATTATATAATAGGAAAATTTAGATATATGCCACTCCTTAAGTGTCTAATTAGGAGCATGCCATTCAATAACAAGATATTAGAAATATACCACTAGATTTTGAATTAATTTAGAAATATGCCATTAACTTCATTTCAACATAATTAAAAAATCAATTAATTAAAAAATCTCCATAATACCCTCAACATTTTTTTATGCAGATTAGATTGGTTGAGTTCTAAAATTAGAAGAGCAGCCATCTACCCGATGGCCTTTGCCTCCTCCTCCTCCGGCACCTCACCTCCCCTCAACCCCATCTCGGCCATTTCCTCCTTGTCAGTAAACTTCAGTGTAGACTGTCAGTAACTGGAACAACGAGTTTGTGCTCATCTCTGATCCAAGCAATGGGATGATATCACTAGAGTTGCTTTGTGGGATTATCCACGAATTAGAAAAACAAAACGGGACATTAACAAGATTCCTTCAGCATTAGTTGATTTAATTTACTTGCTTTCTCGATTAGATGCTCCATGACTAATCAGCATCCATTAGCAAACCACAAAAAGAAACCCAAAATCGATTCTCAGTACTCACCTATGTCAGAATTAGGGGAAGAGGGGGCTTCTTGGACTTCACTTCTTCACCAGCTCGAAAGCCACTTCCAACCTTAATCTCCGTCAGAGTCTTCATGCTTGGATCAGAGTTGTGCAGAATTGTGCATGGTCTTAGGCATAGTTGAACAGCAAGTCGCCAAAAAAGAGAAATGGGCAGAATTGTGCCTCTTATTCTGCTGCTCTCCATAAAACAAAAAAAACAAAAAAATGCTAAGGGTATTATGGAGATTTCTTATTTAATTTGTTTTTTAATTATGTTACAATGAAGTTAATGGCATAATTCTAAATTAATTCAAAATTTAGTGGCATATTTCTAATATCTTATTATTGAGTGGCATACTCCTAATTAAACACTTAGAGAGTGGCATATATCTAAATTTCCCTATATAATATATTTAACAGTATTATCAACATTGATGCTTTTCTTTTTATCATTTAAAAATATGCATGATATGATCTGATACGTTTAATAATTATGATTTAAGATGTATTTTATTTTGAGAATGTGTTTAAATGTTTGTTTTTATAAGCTTCACTATCTAATTGTATAAGTAGCACTAACATAATAATATCTCCTACAAGGCCAGTATTCCCAAGCAATCAATGTTGGATTAAACTCATCTCTTGTTTGACAATTTGCAAAACAAATCAGTACAATAACCTTGCACAATTGAGTTTTGTTGAGATGCATGTTAATACATGTACAACATGATGTTGCAAAGGCTCAAACATGTTAGTATTGATGTCTAAGACCGAGATCATATGTTTGATATTTTAGTTTATTTGTGAATGATTTCATCATTTTGTTCCTTGAGTTATTATATTTGTGTGGATCATTTAAATTGATAATTTAAATTGTAGAACTCCACAAATAAAATAAATATGATTACTCTGAAATGTCTCTGGCCTTGGTAATTAGCAAGGATTACTAATTGACCATCATAAGATCAGTGTGTGAGTTAGATGTTGACCAAGTTCTATAGGGAACTCGATAAGATGTTATCGATCTATTCACACAGATGCATACATGAGATGTATTGTATTAGATAGACCTAAAATGAAATATCACATAGATTGTGTTGTGTGTCAATATTTCATTTGTGTCTTGATTTTTAAGGTTGAGATGTTTATATTTTCTACATGAGAAATATACATCGTTGGTATTGTCCAATGCTCATTTTAATTGTGAGTTATACAGACAATCACTACAATGTGTATAACTTGTGCGGAGGACAATACACATCAAGATACCATTGCTCTCTATATGTGATATAGATGATGATATCTCTGGGCCCCTTGATAAAATTTGTATTATGTGCATACAATATGATTATATGCGATAATCATATCGTAATTAAACTTTAGAAAATCAAGAAAGAATCATTAGCAAAGGATGACACATTCCTACCTTACAATTAGTTGGATATCATGTGGCAAGGAATTGACACAATAACATTTTTTATGTTACAGGGATCATGATTTTGCATTGTGCTTTTCATCCACATCATTTGAGTAATCAATATACCATGGCTAGTTGTATCATTTATTTATGAAATTAAAATGTTTAATTTCATTGCCATAATGATGGACCCTCATAGGGTCACACCGTAAGAAAGATTAAAGAAAATGTGATAATAAAGCATATGTGATATGCATATAATATGTGTTATTTTAATTATAAGGAGTTATAATTAATTATACAAATTATATGTTATTAATACATGAACAATTTATGACATGAATATGTTATAAAATAATCCTAGAAGTATTTAAAGTAAGTATGACATATTTTAAATTTTTTTTAACACATGAGAGATGCATATAAATTAATATGAGATATTAATTTATTTTAATATGATTAAGCTTATTCATTAATGTGACATATTGTTAATTAATATGGAGAAGAAAGAGAATAGACAAATGTGCCATGATCAATTTTAATTGATTAAAACGTTTTTTACATTGATGACCAATTTTAAATGCCATAAGTTTTCAAACCTTTTGAATTCATCATTTAATATTTGAGTAATGTGTCATTTAAACAAAAATTGAAATGGCAATATAAAGGGGCATCAATGCAGCATGAAAAGCTCTCTCTCTCTCTCTTCCTCTTCTTCTCTCATGTGTTGAGAAAAATCTTCATAAAAATTTTGAAAATTTTGAAGAAGGTTTGAAACTAGAATTAAGGTTCTACTTGTTAATCTCTTACTAGCCTTAGAGATACAAATATTTCTTTAAATTTTCGGTGGATATCTTGGAGGACTCACACTTGAGAAGCTAAGCCGTCGCCACCATCACTTCGCCGAAGCAAGGAGAAGGCCTCTCTAGATTGATGTAGAGATTAATCCGAAGGTATGACCTCTTTGCTCGTTATTAGGCATTAATACAAGTTGTTCGACACACTCATAGCACTATATCTTTTGATTGGGCTCTTAACACAAGTCAATACATGCACAAGACATCAAGAACAAGTTTCACAGAGCCAAGCGTTGCTATAATGCTTCCCAAACCCATCACAACGGGTTAGAAGGAGAAGAGCTGAGTAGAGAAGGGATTTTCAAAGCCATGAGTTACTGTAACAGTCCACAGAGGCGTTATAACGCCATGCCCACCTATCATAATAGGTTCCTAGTCTGTTGTAACGAGTTCCTGCTCAAGATGGCCCAGAAGACAGTCAGAGAAGCACATAAGGGCAAGTCTGGAAAGCTGTCAACCCATTGTAACAGGTTCTGTAATGCGTCACAGATACGTGTAATGCTTCAGGCCATTTTCAAGACTCCAAGACTTCAAGAAGTGCTCAGCCTATATATACATTGGGGATACGAACCAGGAAGATATATGACACCCCCACAAGCTTCCAAGCATCTAATTGAGCATCAGAAAGAGCAACAGAGCATTCTCCTGCAGCTGCCAAAGCCTGAGAGAATTATGATAGCTTCTATTATCGAATTGTCAATCCGAGAACACTTCTTTTCTTTGATAGTTTCTAGCCTTTGGTGCACTATATTTGTGCTGTCAAGTAGTACATCTATGTCCTTGTTTGTGTAGTCAGTCGGACCGTTTACTGTGTAGAGTGGTGTAGCTACTTGCATTGGTCTAGGAATCAAAGATTGGCTTGCTTTTTGAGAAGAAACCAAAGATTGATTTTGCAATTGTAAAGAACACTTATTGCTTAGTGGAATCGGTCCCGGAAGGAAGTTTTGGTTTCGGGAATCCCGTGGATGTAGGCCGAACCACGATATATCGTGTGTTCTTGTGTTCTCTTGATTGCTCTTGCTCTTTACTCTCTCTTTACTATTCCTACATTTTGTTGATTTCTGAATTGCTCAATTTCTCTTAGTACTTGCTTGCTGAAATTTTAGCTAGGCGATTAAGGTCTAAAAACTTGAGTTGTAATTATTGTTAAAAAATGCTTCTGCTCCATTACTTGACCTTAGTCTTTTCTCTCCTAAGCCCCAAAAATTCTAACAATCAACACCTCATAATAACATTGATAACTACTCTACTAAGTTAAATATGTTGATTCAGAAGTGTAGGAACTTGTTTTGAGGTATGTGATAGAATTTTTCGGCTGATATTGCTTATGTATAGTTAGTTAGGTTAGAGTAAATAGAATTATTTTGAAGGTCACATGACTGAACATGTGAATTTTTGCTCTTATAAATTAAAAAAAGTCGGTTTTAACAGTTACCAAATAAAACAGATTTAAACGATTTTTTTCAAAAACTCAACGTCGAAGATTTTTTTCAAGTTAAAACGAAATTAAAAACGATTAAAACAGAGTTTTTTAAAAGCCTGGATAAACTATATTAATAATTACTGATACGTGTATTAGTAATTAATGACATTGTTTGTCAAATATTTCATTTTTGTAAGGTAACGATGAATAAAGAAAATCGGATAAAAACAACAAAGAGTCGAATATATTATAGTTAGGTTAAGCTCTTATAATACCCACCCTATCAAACTCTTACCAAGGGCTTGAGCCAGATGAGCTTAAACAAATATTTGAAGGATCAGACTAAGAACCACGAGCCAATAGGTTCTCTCTAACCATTCGCGTATTTAAACTCCAACAAATATAGAGGAGAGAATGTCGGATTTAACTTAGAGATGATGAAAAAAAAATTAACATTCACATCAATCATGAACATTTTATAATATAATCAAAACTTTGCTATAAAAAGAAATAACAACCAAATTACTCCTAACAAAATTAGCAATATTGAATCATTTGAATTCATATATATTACCATGATTTTATTGGAATATCATATATCTAACACAATTACTTCCTGGAATATAGTTTTTTTCACGTTTTTATGCTCAAATGGGTCTTTTTATCATCATAGATTACTGCAACTTTACCAGAAAGTCGTAGAATAGAACTGGCACTAAATCTTTTTTGACACACGCAGTACATTTCTTCATGATCGTGGTTTTCCTTGTGCAGTCTACACTGTTACTGAGATTTAGTTAAAAAAAAAATCAACGACATAGAACAGTGACACATGTCCCTCCCAGACTGTGTTTCTTTATTTTTATTTACTTTTCCCAGATAAAATAGTGCGTTTCATAAAGAAAAATATTAATAAAAAGATAAAAGAGAGCGTTTTTCTTCTACAGCGACCAGTTGCTAAACGACAAGCAAAAACTTGTCCAGAGATACACTGGAGAAGTGGAGAAAGAGAGATATACTTCACCGACATTTCATTCTTGGCCCCTTTGGAATTTACTATTTACCAACAAAGAAAAAAACCAAATTTTGCAAAATATTAGGTTTTATTTCCAAGCAACGCATAGGTGTTTCCTATGAACATATATTTTTTTAAGTTATTAAATAATATTAACTTGGGAAATTTCGCTACAGATGTTTTTTAGCTTTGCGTGGTCCCTCGCTCCCTCCAGGAAAAAGATTCATTAATTACTATAAAATTGAAGAAATAATATTAAAATTTTGAGTTTCCACGAGGGTCCGAATGTATATGTCCCAAAGCAGGCCTTCCCTCGTACAGGTGGGTCCCATATGCCCCTGAAGTTCTTCATATTTTCAGAACCACCACTAGTGCACAGAATGAAAGGCTATACACAATCCAGTTATTGCCTCAGTTCTCGGTCTTCTGCATTCATATCTTTGTATTCATACTTGTTTCCAGACGCTTATATCCGTTTCAGACACACTTCTCGTCACGCCAATGCCACCTGAGACACGAACTTGCGTAAATAACTGTTCGTAGAAGATCAAGTCGTTTAACTGTAGTTACACACCGACTTTACATGGCACTTCCCGAGGTGGGTTCGCGCGGTCTCCCGCAGTCGCCAGGGCTCGTACAGGTCCGGACACGAGGCTGAGGTCAAGCACTTTCTTGCCTCGTACGAACCAGGGGGTGCTTTGGTAATTTCTCATCCGTCCGGTCTTGGCCCCCGGCTTGCATTTGGGACACGTGGCTTGATCTCACGTCCGGTCCGAGTCCTAACGATGCGCCTTATCCACCAGTTCTCCGTTTCCGTGATATCGTTCAGGTATCCGCTTTGGAACAACGGAAAGTTTCACATGCTATCCAAAAAAAATTAAAAAGTACAAAAATAATTATTATTGTTTTATGGATTTTAATAAATTCTTTTTCCCTGAAAATTTCAATGCTTAATTGGTCATGTATCATCTTCATTTTAGTTTTACTTACTATTGCATATTAATGTATGTTTGTCAAAATTATAATAACATATGAAAAAAATTCGACGACACAACTGATGATATTGACTTATTTATAGAAGTCGATTATGTGAATGTAAGTACATTAAAAATGCTTGTCATTTATTCATTTATTCGGATAAAAGAAAAAAATGTAGCGTATATGATTATCATAATTTCTTCTTATTTAACTTGTTTTGTTAGTACATTTAAAACGCTTGTCGCTTATTTATTTATTCGGATAAAAGAAAAAGGATGTATCGTATATGATTATCATAATATCTTCTTATTTAGCTCGTTTCTACAACCAATCGATGTGCTAGAATAATTCTCAAAATGAACGTTCTCAATATAACTACTGATCATCATAATATATTTACATTTGGTTCTTTTGGGAGCCAATCAGCACGTTAAAATAATTATCAGCATGGACGTATAAATACAACTACACGACAACGAACTTTTTTAAATTTCGATCACGAATCACGATGACTATCTCTTGAAGCCTTCTTATTGGCAAGTATCTGACGTCTTTTAGGTAATGTAATTATATTTCATAATCACCATGCATGTAATAAAATAAACTGTAGAAAGACGTTGAAGTGATAAAAATATGACACCAAAATGCATCATATTTTGAAAAATACATATAATAAGTTGCTCTAGAGATGTTATGCAGATGGCTTCAAATAAAATAAAATTGCATTCGTATGAATTTATATAATTTCACAGGAACTATTATTTAAATCTTTTAGTTTGGTAAGTTTTTCTTCTTCTTTTAAATAGCCTACAATTAAATTTTAATTTGGCGATGCTCTGTGCGCCATTTGTTGGAGAATCCGATCAGACCCACTTCCACAGTTCTCTGGCGCTTTTAAATCGCTCTCACGACTAAAAAGCCTCAAACCTCCTCCGCTTTCTTCTTCCCGAAAGGACCTTAACCATGGCGAAACCGCTCCCACTAACCCCTCTATAACGTTCTCTTTAAACCCTCAAGATTTCTCCAAATCTATAAACCTTTCCCTTTTGATTCCCTTCGGTCTACTCTTTCCCCGGTTAGTTTTTGCATTCAATCGGTGTTTCGTTTCCGGCGATGGGAAATAGACTGTAAGGGGAGATTTTTCAGATTCAAGTGTGATGCCATTCCCAACCAAAATCCAACCCATGGACCCGGGATCAGCGGCCAGGATCGATCCGTTGAAGACTAAGCCATCTCTGTTGCGCCGCTTTTTCGGGCCGAGGGTCCCCGTCACAGCACCGCCAGCTAAGACTGATGCTCCGGTCACGGCGGCACCACTTAAGGCCGACGTTGGCATGGATTCCGACGACTCAGGCGGTGGCCGAGAAAAGGATGATGTGGACTGCGCGGTGTCCCTTAATACCATGGTTCTGAGCTACATAGAGGAAAGCGCTGAGACGAACAAGCCACCAAAGAACCGGTGTGGTAGTTGCTTTAATGGTAACACTAACGAGGACTCAGATGAGGAAGTTGACTTACAGTATGCAGATGTAGTTCCAGTTGCGCCACCTCCTGGAGATACCTTTGAGATCATCAGGGTATGAAACCTTCTTAATTTGACTTGGAACTATCTCTACCGAATATAGATCAAAATAAGATTTTAATTTTATTTGGAACTTTGTACAGTGTTTGGTGCCTTGTGCTACTGTGACAGAGAGAAATATATTGGCTGATGTATCTAGGATTATGGAGAGGACGAAGAGCTTGAAATGCCGGCGATCTGAAATCCGCAAGATCGTCTGTGATGGGCTCAAATCGCTCGGGTATGATGCTGCTGTGTGCAAGTCCAAATGGGAGAAAACCAATTCCATCCCTGCTGGTAAGTCATTTTACTGCAATTTGAACCTTAGATTTACTTGTTCACTGTCTACCTAAACTGTTGATGTATGGTTTCAATTGTTTGGTAGTAGATGAGACGTCTGAACTGAAGTAGGAATTTGTTCCCTTAATTAGTGGTTGGAAAGATGAATTTTTTTGTGCTAAATGAAATTGATAATTTTAAGGGTTTATATGGAAATTTTAGTTATTCTAAATTGAAATAGTAGGTTAGCAGTTTAATCATTGCCAATTAGGAAAGTGTGTTGTCAGTTATACTGATATTACAGTGTAAGAAACTGATTAATGTAGCTTATCTCAAAATCAGCCTTTCCTTTATTTAACTCTTTTTTCCCCCACAATTCTGACAATCCCTCTGACAAAATTTTGACATTATCTTAAACAGGAGTGCATGAGTACATAGATGTGATATCAAGTGGAACCCGACTATTGGTGGAAATTGATTTCCGTTCTGAGTTTGAGGTGGCGCGTCGGTGCGACAAGTATGAACCTGTGCTCCGATCACTGCCGTCCATCTATGTTGGGACAGCTGATCGAATGGCTAAGATCATAGTACTAGCTGCTGAGGCGTTGAAGAGGGGCATGCGTGAGACGGGTATGACTTACACGCCTTGGAGGAAGCCCGAGTACATGAAAGCGAAGTGGCTCTCGGATCATGTTAGGTTGGGCATGGAGGGTTCCAAGTTGCCTGGTCGGGATATCTCGGTCGATTTTGAGGTGTGTCGTGCAGAGAGGTTAACATTTGTGGTGCGCCCGTCGGAGGTGGTTATCGGCAAACCGAAGAAGAAACCGGTGGCCGGATTAACAGCTGCCCTGTGAGAGGCGAGTCGGTTAATTTGGAGATTTTGAGAGGGGTTCTTTTATTGGTTTTTGTTTTCTTTTTGAGAAGGTCCTTGTGGAGGTTCTCATTTTGGATAAAACAGAGAATAGAGTTTGGTGTTATTGGAGAACAGGGGTGATGTGGTTTTTTTTTTGCTTGAACCCCTTCGGTTTGTTTGGGCGTTTTGGTGACTATCTGCTAGTGGTATTACTATTATCTCTTAGTAAGAAACCTTTATTACTAATAATAATAATATAAAATGAGCTGCTAATAGAGAGAAAATTGACGGAAACTTTTTTTTGTTCCATTTTCTATATTTTGTTCTTTAATTTAGTTTGAACTTAATTAAGATATATATATTTGTGGGTATTCCGAATGAGTGTTTAAAAGTACAAGCAGAGTTAGGGGCAGTTGCTGTGAAGGGGAACAGAGGGCTGTCGGCGAGAGAAAGGGAAGAATTTAAGGGTTCTGACACACGACCCCTTTGATTTTTAATAAAATTACAGTTTGGAGTTCCATATTTGACCCCTTCGATTTTAATAAAATTGACAGAATTGAGAGAGAGATACAGAGTTCAGGTCAGGTCTCTGGTCTGGTATCCGTGCCTCGTGCCCTCTCGAAAACCGTGCAGGTAAAGAATCCCCATAAGAATTGCGTGATCTTCATCTCTCTCTCTCCACCTCTCACGCTAATTTTTAATCCATATTCGAGTTCTCTATCTTTATCCCAGGTATTATTTATTCCAGTCGAGTAGGAAATTATAATATGCTCTGTTCTTGGACTTAAAAATATCGTGCTTTGTGGGAAATTTTCGTAAAGGTCACATAACAAACTTTTTTTCAACAAATAGGTCAATTATCTTCTGTAATCTTGAGTCAAAAGGGCGCAAGTAACTTCTAAATTTTTTTTACTTTTTTTCAATTTCCTGCATCATCTTTTCTGAAGACTTCAGAATAAATTTTATATTTAAATGCAAATATTATTTGAAAATTTTACATTTTAGACGCAAATATTATTTGAGCTTTTTACTCTTTGTGAAATTTTTAGGAGATTATTGCCCCGATTTGTTGACTTTTTTTGGTCATTTATGACAAATATCTTCTGATCCGCGCTCTTTTGTAAAGGGTCCGAGTTAACATATAATAGTTCAATTCTGAAAACTTTTACAAATGATTGAAAACGCTATTGTCTATCGCGCTTTTTAGATCTATTTATTATTTTATTATTTTTCTCTGATTTTTTGCTCTGGGGTCCTTTTGGGGGCAAAATTCATCACTTGAGATACTATTAACAGTATCGTGTCTAGTGAGATTTTAACATTTCAGTTTTATTCAATAATAATATACTTTAATGATGATGATGATGATGATGATGATGATGATGATGATGGTGGTGGTGGTGGTGGTGATGATGATGAAATCAGATTGAATGCTTTGAACAATACCGATGAAATGCTTGTCCATCTTGGACACTCCATTCTATGTCTGATTCACTAAAAATCCGCAAAATGCTTTTGTAACGATCCGAGAGTATCCACAGCTCGTGATTCAATTACTTCTCTACATACAAATTTCATGAAACTCTTTCATGATTTGTTGTTCTTGTTGTCAACCAAAGAAAACACAAGCGACAATAAATGATCTTCCGCTTTGTTCCCACATGCACATAGCAATTTTCCTCTATACATTTCAGGTAAATGCGTACCTTCAGTTGCTATGATGGATCTGCACTGTTTGAAGGTCTCTATTGCCCGGACCGAATGTCCAACACACTGCTCGGAACAAGCGAACACTTGGGTTATTCGTCGGTGCGGTAAGCTTCATATCGAGTTCGGTACTCTAGGGGCGCAACTAACAATAGCGCACCTAATAAATAGGAAAAAAGAATGATCTAGCGAGATTCGAACCCAAGCAATTCGAACCAACCTCTAAGTCATAGCGTCCTATCACTAGACCATTCGTATTTATCGTAAGTTATTGAAAAAAATTGTACTTAAAATTCCTTTCAAAATAAAAGAAATTGGTATTATCTCTTGAAGTTTTAGTATTTTTATTAAGTTTACCATTATCATTTTTGTTATTATAATTATATAACTTTTATTATTTTCATTATTATTTTTATTGTAATTTGTACATTACAGTACATTTTTTATTATTTTCATCAATATTATTGTTATTATCATTATTGATAATAAAATTATTACCATTATTAATAATAATAATATTCTTATTAATAAAGAATATTAGTACTATTATTATTATTCTTATTAAAGTACATCAAGAATACATTTATTATTATTATTTGTTAGATTAAACTTATCTCTTGTTTGACAATTTGCAAAACAAATCAGTATTAATCTTACATAACTGAGTTTTGATTAGATGTAGGTTAACACATGTACACAATGGTAATACAAAGGCTCAAACATGCATATACAAGTCAAGACATACTCAAAGACATCAAAAGCAAACAATTGGACAAATTCAGAGCCATGCGTTACCATAACGCATGCTCAACCCGTCCCAACGGGTGTCCAACTCCTCACAATGGGTTCCAGAGGAGAAGAGCTGGAGAAGTGAAAATTTTCCAAAGGGATGCGTTGCTGTAACGCATCAGAGACCCATCACAACGAGTTCCCAACCCATCATAATGGGTCCCAACCCGTCACAACGAGTTACTACTCAAGATGGCCCAAAAGTCAGTGGATGAAGCACAAAAGGCCATTTCTGGAAAGATGTCAACCCGTTATAATGAATTTTTTAACGCGTTGTGAGTTTATGTAACACATGAGCTCAAGATCAAGACTTCAAAACTTAAAGATGTGTCTAAAAATAATAAAGTTCATCTTTTTGTAATATTAAATTGGACTGTTTTTAAAAAAATATTTAAAATATAGCTAGAAAACTATAAAAATTACGAAATTTGGTTTCCTACAAAATTTTGATTTGAAGAATTTATTAAGCAACTTAAATTTAAATTTTGACCACAAAAAATTAGTTAATATGAAACTTTTGTACTTCGATCGAAGTGCAAACGTTTTCACATTAGTCATACTATATATATATATAGAGAGAGAGAGAGATAGGCTAGGGTGCTCCATGGAGCACCAAACCGCTCGTGCTCTACATCCATTATCTCCAATTCGAAAATTCTAACGATCGATCCGAACCGTTCAACATGATCTACATATTAAAATCTACTTGGAGATTGAATTTTATATTTTTTTGAAATTGTTTGCTATTTTTTTAAAGAGGTAGAAAAGTTGCTAATCAAACGGTTTCTAAATCAAAAAGGTTGTGATTTTCATACCTCTCTAAAAAATAGCAAAAAAATTAAAAAAAAATATAAAATTCAATCTCCAAGTAGTTTTAAATATGTAGATCATATTCAACGGTTCAGATCGGTCGTTAGAATTTTCAAATTGGAGATACGATGTAGAGCATTAGAGGTTTGGTGCTCCATGAAGCACCTAGCCCCTCTCTCTCTCTCTCTATATATATATACACACGCGCGTGCTAAGTTTGTGGACTAAATAATCTGCGGAAGTTTTCTGCATAATTTTAACGGAGAAGTGATAGAACTTTGAGAAAGTTGTCTTTGATATTAAATGTCTAAAATAGTATAATCTTTCGACCTTCCACTTTAACTTTGATGAATTACCACTACACAATTTTTGATACTTCCATATTTCTACGGAAGTTTACGCGTATGCAAATGGCACATTGCCAGTGGATATTCCGTTCTCTTGTTGCCTCGCTCTCCACTTTTTCAGTATGGGGTTTGCAATCTTTGAAAATGTGGGAAGCAATGATAACATTTCTCCAGGTCTTGGAAGTGGAGGGTGCAAAAGGCAAGGAAAAATGAAATCGATGGGGGAAAGCGATAAAAGAAAGGAACGAAATAGTACTGGGACGGTGACCTCTTCTTGTTTCCTAGTGGGGGCAGACGGGCAGTAGGCAAGGCTCCAACTTTGAGGAGATAAAGCTTATCACACTTTGTATTAGGCCTTAATTCTAATTTTTCGACATTTCTAATTTCAGTCGCTCAGTCGCTCTAATAGAATATTTAGTTGAGTTATTATGCATATTATTTTAGTATTATGCATATTATTTTGTATACTAAAATAGTTATACATGTTATTTTTTGTACTGAAATAGTTATGCATGCTATTTGAGTTATTATGCATATTATTTTATTAACATGCATAATAATTTTTTCAGTACAAAAATAATATGAAATAACATGCATAATAAATTAATAACTCAAATAATGTGCATAATAACTCAACTAAATGTGCATAATAAAATCGGTATTGATAGTCGGTATCAAATGTGGTATCTACGGAACATTATCCTATTATATAAAAATAATAATAAAAAGAAAATTAAATTTAGAGTAGGGTATAAGTCCAAGCCGATTAATCTGATTAATTCGATCAATCCAACTAAAAAAAATGCAAATTTCGATTTCTTATGAATAGTTACGATTTTTATTTTGTCTAATCTGATATCTAATATGAGGGTAAAATCTGATAGGGTTGTCGACGCACACCGTTTTGTCGTTTTTTGTTTCGTTTCGTGGTAAATGAAATGAAAACTTGATGAATTTTTATCTTCTGCCACGAAACAAATCGAAAATGAAATGGTACAAACAAGAATGAAACGGTTAACGAGATGAAAGTTTTCATTTCGTTTAAAAATTATAGTGCAAAATATCACAAAATTTCATATTTCGTTTGTCTCGTGACAAACGGAATGATGCACAAAATAAACTTTTCTTTCGTAAACGAAACGAAACAAAATGAAAATGAAACCGAATTATTTGATTTGTAGGTACAATTTGTTGACGTTAGAAACGTATATTTTGTTTTGTCAATTTTCTAAATTTTAGTTTTTGGTACGAGTTGAAGCAAGTTTGCTATTTAGATTATGAGGAAAGCTAAGGTGTTCTTAAACTCATCGAGAAAGTTGGTGAGCTTAATTACAAATTAATGAAATTAAATTCAAATGATAAATCCGAACTGTTGAATCGATCTACATAACGATTGATGCTTTTTCATATTAAATTTATAACTTTTTATTTGATTTAGTTCTAAGTCAAGCGGTAAAAAATCCACAAAAAAGAATGCATGAAAATAATTAATAAATCTTCAATAATTTGACTACTCGACTTTGTATTAAATAAATTAAAAAAATAATAAAAAAATAATAATGTTGATACGTAAACACATCATCTTTTACGTGTCAACGAATCGGTTTTGTTATTTTAACAATTTTCATGTATTTTTTAAAGCTCACCAACTTCTAATCGTTACTTGTTAGGTTTATTATCATACAAAAACTTTGAGTGAAATAACGAAGTATGCGAAACCTGCAAAATCTGATCGTCAAAATAAAATATGAATTAAATGATTTTTTGTTGGTTGATTAAGAGTTAAGAACACTACAACTCAAATAGTGTCTAACGAATTAAAAATCTAATGAAACCGATCAACCCGATCCATTTACACCCCTAATTTAGAGAAAAGTTAATGACGTGGGTTATACTTTTGAGATGAGGCATTAACAGTAAATGATAAGAAATTAGCAACCAATGGAAGTCTAGCTTTGAGCAGGTCCATAACCTCATAATAACGACATTGTATTAATTAGAGATAATATACATCTTGCCTTCATGAAAGCTACTTCTTACCTACTCCTCTTTCTCCCTTTTGATTTCTTTTTGAAGCCTCGGTAAATGGTAATGTTTTTATCTATTTTTTCTTTCCCAGGTTAGTTCATGGCCTGCACTCTATATCAGAATCTAGATTCTAGGTGTCTCAGCAGTCAGCAAACGGGATAATTAAACATCCCATTTTACATGTCTATTTACCAGGGGTAAATTTTACAACTAATGCAAAGTGTGACATCCAATCCAACAATCCAACGGATCAAAATTGTAATTTTCTGAAGAATATCGTAAACCTTACGAATGGAATTTTCTAAAGCAAACAAGTCCATCCAATAAGAGAACAGAGATAGAGAGACTGGTTGCTGGCAGGTTGAAACACAAAAAGCAAATACATATATCCAAAGGAATTAGGAACCTTCACTGTGAAGGCAAAAGAGGAGGAAAATAAAGGCAGGAAAGAGATTTCAGATTTCCCGTGGGTAAATGGGTTAAATCATTGTAAATGTCACTCTCAGGCTCTCAGCTTTGCTTTTGCATATCCTTTTCTTGAATTCAGAGCAGAGCACTCTCTTTCTTTAAAAGCTAATTGCAATTTCAAAACCATTTTGGCTTCAATTGAGCAAAATGTGATTCTAAAATGTCACGGGTGGAATTTTGAGGAGGGATCGAAGCATGAAAAAAAGACGAGGAGGATGAAATCGACCTTTTAATTTCCGAACACCTGTCAAATACTATTTTTATTGTTTTATGTGTGATTTTATTGTTCAGCACTCCCAAATCACAATTCGCATTGCTTCTTCTCTTTCTCTAACGCAGTTTCTCTTCAGGTGTTCATCTAGAATTTCAAATTCCTTTCTCGTTTCAAAGTCAGATCACAGAGTCGCTCATTTGACAACAAATAAGAATACCAACAAACAACAAAATGCGAGTATAACAAAATATGAAGCGGTGGCACTAAAGACATACGAAATATATATACAAACAAACCGACTTCGAAAGATAAAACAACAAAGAGTAACTCGTTTTGATCTGGTATAGTGTTGCGCACCAAAGGACATACGAAATATGTATACAAACAAACCAACTTCAAATATAGCTAAAGAGTGCAGAGCCGAGCACAAATTAATTATTCGGATCTCTCTCCCAACTAGAAAATTATTTATGAATAAAAAAAACTAGAAAATTATTTAACCGGGCCTGTTTAAATGGGCAAAAGGGCAAATATCAACTAAAAGCCCAATATAAATTGATTGTTCTATAGTTGGGCTCAATTAATACGGGCTGTCACAAAAATAATTTATTGGGTTGGGAACAAGAATTAAGTACTGTGTCGGATGCGCTCATTGTTGGTTCATGTTGAGGCGCTACATTGTCACGAGCTTCTTGCTTAATCAGCATGTTTCTTCTTTTTTGATCCTCATCATTTGCTTCTTGTCTTGAGTCATCAATTCCCACATCATCAAGGCTACCAATCTCGGCCCGAACATTAGCGCTTTCATTGAATTTAACATTAATAAACTCGATGATTATGTTTTGAGCTGGCACATAGACTCTATATGTCTTACTTGTCAACGAATAACCTACAAATGTGCCCTCAAATAATTTCGAGTCAAATTTGTTCGTTCTTTGAGATTGGTCAAGCACAAAACATTTGAAACCAAAGACCTTAAATTCAGGGAGAGTTTATTTGTTTGAGTCTTTTGCCTTAATTTGCAAAAAGGGGGAGAAATGAAATATGTGCATCACTTGATATGCACATTTCAATTGGTTTTGCAAATTGCCAAAAGAAAAGTTTGTTGGATTAAACTCATCTCTTGTTTGACAATTTGCAAAACAATTAAAGTACTAACATTGCACATTGAGTTTTGGTGAAGATGCATGTTAAAACATGTACAAACCAATGTCAAGCATGCTCAAACATGCCCTGGACATGTCAAGACATGATCAAAGCATCAAGGAAATGCTTCAATGCTCAAGACAGAGCACAACGTTACCATAATGCTTGATGACTCGTTATAACGAGTCCCTAAGGCGTTATAACGGGTGCCTAAGGCGTTATAACGCCTTAGGAGGAGAGAGAAGGAGTAGATGCTGGATTTTTCCGAGACAAGCGTTACTGTAACGCTCCAGCAATGCATCACAACGTGTTGCCACCCGTTATAACGAGTCAGCCAAGCGTTATAACGGGTTCTTGAAGATTTTGCCCATAAGTCAGCAGTAGAAAGGCAAAGAGGGAACATGTCCAATGTGTTATAATGCCTTGCCAACCCGTTATGAAGGATCATATAATGCTATGTGTTATTTTCACAAATTTAAGATTCCAAGAAGTGCTCAGCCTATATAAGAGATGCAAAAACGAACCAGAAGACTATGAAAACACTCCTGCAAGCTTTCCAACATCAATTGAGCACTAAAGAGAGCCTGATTCAAGTCTCCTCCATCTACCTAACCTAGAGAGCAATTATGATAGCTACTATTCTCTAAGGGTGCGTTTGGATCATGTCATGGTTAGTGCAAAAATAGTACTATCTAGATTAGTGATTGAAATAGTGCAAAAATAGTGCTATCTAGGTTAGTAAAAATGTTGTTTGGATTGCACATTTGGAGTAGTGATGGTGAGAATTAGTAAAATAATAAATTATTTTAATTTTCTAACGAATAATAATAATAAAATAATAAACTATTGATATCAATTTATAATATAATAATAATACAATAATAATAAAATGATAATAATATAATAATAATAATAACAGAAA
>CAXKVX010001204.1:0-45135 GCA_964058865.1 Eleocharis quinqueflora | reverse complement strand
GATTAAATCGAGTTTTGATGCCAAAGATAAACGGGAGGTGGACACCCTCGATAGTTTATCTGACATACCTCGTTTAACCATTAGCTTAAGTTAGAAGTAAATTTTTTGTTTTACGGTATTTCCGCAGCTTAAGCTAATTAACGGGTTTGAACTGTTCATGACCCAACACATACGCCATGCGTCATGCATCATGCGTCTTGCGTCATGCGTCTAACATCATGCGACTTGTAGCGGCGCCATGTTGCGCCATGAGTGTATTAGATTAGATTAAATTATATATTACAACAATAAAATTATAATAAACCGTTTAAATAATAAAAAACAAAAAAGCAACGGGAAAAAATCTGGAAAAGCTACAGTGATTTTACTATAGCAGCGAATAGTGAAAACACTGTTTATTCCACTGTGGAAATGAATAGTGGCGCAATGTTGCGCCATCTAATAAACCGTTTAAATAATAAAATAAAAAAGCAACGGCAAAAAAATCTGAAAAAGCTACTGTGATTTTACTATAGAAATAAATAGTGGCGCAATGTTGCATCATGAGTATATTAGATTAGATATCGATAGATATTATGAAAATATACGAGAGTGAAAAATTGATAATTTGTTTTCCTTTTTAGAAAAACTTGCATCCCTCGAGTAGAAAAATAGAAACATAAATCATTGTATATTATTATGAGATATAATGTATGTGATTGGTGGAGTTGGATACATTGATACTTCAGTATAGTATGTAAGTTTTTTTCTTTCTTTTTAGGTCGGTCGGGAGTGTTATTTTGAGAGATATGTTGTACAAAAATTGAGATAAATTTTTGGTCTGACAAGCTTATATTAGACGGTTAATGTCTGACAAGTTTGATCCTAAATCTGACAAATACTCCTTCATAGATTATCCGAGGGAAACCAAGAGTTACTATTTCTATCATAAGTCGGATAACAAAATATTTGTTGCCCGACATAGTGCATTCCTGAAGGAGGAGTTCCTCCAAAGAAAACAATGGAAGCATTTTTTAACACTCGAAAAAATTCGAGACTCACTTCTTGATACTTCAAGTCAAACCAAAGTGGAACAAGTTCCAAGCGAGGTTTTGAAACAAGTTCGGCATGCACCTGTTACAAGGTCAGAGAGGATAATCCATGCGTGTGAGAGGTACTTGAGACTACATGAGATATTACTTATTGGTGATATCGATCCTTTGACATATCATAAGGCAATGTCAATAGACGACTCCGATGAATGGCTCAAAGCTATGAAATCTGAATTGCAATCCCTGAAGGACAACCAAGTGTGGGACATGATTGACCTATCTAATGGGATAAAACCTGTAAAAAATAAATGGGTCTTCAAGAGGAAGGCCGACATGGATGACAACTTGACTGTGTACAAGGCACACATAGTGGCGAAAGGTTTTACTCAAGTCGAGGGAATCGACTATGATGAGACATTTTCACCGGTGGCCAAGTTTTAGTCAATTCGGATCCTCCTAGCAATTGATGTATTTGATGATTATGAGATTTGGTAAATGGATATCAAAATTACATTCTTGAACGGAGTTCTGGATGAGAATGTGTACATGGTACATCGTGATGATTTTGTCAATCCTAAAAAGGGCTAGAAATGTATGCAAGCTTAAGAGATCTATTTATGAATTAAATCCAACATCTTGGAATTGGAACATAAGGTTCGATGACGAGGTCAAAAAATTTGGGATTCGTGAGAAATCCAAAAGAACCTTGTGTTTACAAGAAGTTGAGTGGGAGCTCGATTATGTTTTTGGTGTTGTATGTTGATGACATTCTTTTAATTGGGAACGAGGTTCTTATGCTTGAATCTATGAAATCATCATTGAGTGTGGGATTCTCAATGAAAGACTTGGGCGAAACTACCTATATTCTAGGTATCCGGATCTTTCGTGATCGATCCAAGAGACTCATAGGTTTGAATCAAAGTACATACATAGGAAAAGTGTCGGAGATGTTCAACATGTAGGATTCCAAGAGAGATTTCCTACCTATGTCACATGACGTTTCTCTCAGTGTGTCTCAGTGTCCTAGGACACATAAGTAAAGAGAAAAGATGAGTATAGTTTCATATTCTTCGGCTATTGGATCCATTATGTATGTCATGTTATGTATGCGCCCAAATGTGTTTTATGCACTTAGCATGACTAGCAGATATCAAAAGGATCCCAGAGAAGATCATTGGACAACTGTCAAGAACATCCTTAAATACTTGAGAATGACTAAGGATTTGTTTTTGGTCTACGGTGGTGAGGAGCATCTTGCAGTTACGGGGTAATGCGATGCTAGTTTCCAAACAGACCGTGATGACTCAAAATCACAAACATGTTACAATACATGCTCAATGATCGAGTTGTCTGTTGTAAGAGCTCCAAACAAGACAGTACGACTGACTCCACTATTGAGGTAGATTATATGGCTACTTGCGAGGCATGCAAAATGAGAGTTTGGATACGAGAGTTCATTGATGAGCTTGGTGTTGTTCCTAGCATCATAGATCCCATGAAGCTCTATTGCGACAACACGAGAGCTATTGCGAATGCAAATGATCATAGGTCTAGCAAGAGGACTATGAACATCAAGCGCAAATATCACATCATTCTTGAGTTCGTTGAGAACAGAGACATCAAAATGTGCAGTGGGTACGAAGAGAAACCCAACAGATCTGCTAACAAAACCACTTCCATTAGCCAAACATGAGAGACATGTTGGTGCTATGGGTATACGATACATGATAGACTGGCTTTAGTGACGATACACGAGACCTTGATTTAATGACTATTGCGATATATAGTAAGTTCAAATCAATTTATACTTACTATATACTTTCCTTGTTTATTTGTTATGTGTCACATTTTGTGATGAACATTATTAGTTAAGAGTTTCAAGTGCACATTATTTTGAAACAACTAGCACGAACACATGTTTTAACTAAAATGGACACATGTTTCAACTAATATGAACACCTTATTTATTTAGTATGTGCTACATTTTGCGTTGAACATTATTAGATACAGTTTCAAGTGTACAACCTTCTTGAAATAACTAGTATGAATATATGTTTCAACTAATATGAACCCACATTTCAACTAATATGAACACCTTGTTTTTTAGTATGTGCCTCATTCTTTATTAAACATTATTATTTATAGGTTCAAGTACACATAATTCTTGAAAGAACTAGTATGAATACTTATTTCAACTAATATGAACACCTTGTTTATTTAGTATGTGTCTCATTTTATGATAAACATTATTAGTTACAATTTTAAGTGCACAAGATTTTTGAAACAACTAGTATGAATACATGTTTCAATTAATATGATCACATATTTGAGAACAGTGCGTAGGACGAAAACGTTCAGAAGAGTGTGGACGGTCCAACTTTCCATTTTTATTCGTGTTTGACTCTTTGACTTTTCCTTTTTGAAAAAATAATCAGGGGGACGAAAGTGAGAGACAGGGACTGGAGAATTGTTAGTCGAATCCTAGATTTAAATACGTCACAATGAAGAAAAATAGATAATTTTTAATTCCACTTTTAGTCGTGAATTATTGTAAGTAAGAAAATCATTAAATATGTCAGAGTGAAGAAAAATAGATAATTTTTTATTCCACTTTTTGTCAGGAATTATTGTAAGTAAAAAAATCATTATATTAAGAGTAAGTATGAATATAGTAATAAAACTTTACCTTTCTTAACATGGTAAGTAGATAGATGATCTAGCTATAATTGTTTAATTTCCTAATTTATATTTAATAATTAATAAAAAATATTTGGTTTTTGTTGAGATGAATAACTAAATCCATTTTCACTAGACAATCGAAATTACTCACATAGAACGGATATACTTACGTGTTTTTACTTGATAAAATACAACTTGGATTTAGGTATTGAAAATCATATTATATGAACATGAAATAACATTTTATACAAGGGATTAACTAGCTGTACTCCAACTCTTGTATCCCGCATGCGTACCCCAACTAACATTCCAAAAAGAAAAAGTCAAACAGTCAAACGCTTTCTAAAATGAAAAGTCAAACATTCAAAGCGAATAAAAAATAGAAAGTTGGACTGCGTGCATTATTCTGAACGTTTCCGCCCACACACTATTAAGAATATTTTCCATATAATGCATATGTGTTCATACTAAATAAACAAGTGTTCAGACTAAATAAAATAAGTGTTCAAACTAGTTGAAAGAGGTGTTCATACGAGCTTTTTAAAGTCTTTTTTGCACTGTTTCATGTCTGTTCTGCACAAAATGCAAGATGTGCAGACTAAATAAAATAAATGTTCAGACTAAATATAACATGTTTTCATACTAACTGTTTCATATATGTTTTTGCACCGTGTCAAGCATTTTTGAGAAAATTTGAGCAAAAAAGGTGCAAAAAAAATGTGATTTGCAGACTTTAAAAGCATTTTTCTGGGTCAAAACAACATCGTTACAGGATGAAACTCCAATAATGTGTGTGCGTCGTGTCGTGCCATTTTTGAAAAGTGCTCATATACACGAATCGGAGTTACGAGTCAAAAGTTACGTCCGTTCGAAGATCAAACGTTATTTTGTACTTATACTAACTAAGATATGGTAATACTAGTTCGGACTAAATACAACATGTGTTCAAACTAAATACAACAGGTGTTCATACTGAATACAACAGGTGTTCAAACTAAATACAACATGTGTTCAGACTAAATAAAACAGATGTTCAGACTAAATAAAATATGTGTACATACTAGTTATTTCAGGTCTGTTTTTTGCACTGCTTCAAGTTAGTTTTGCAAAAAAAGAGGCACAAACTAAATAAAAAAGGTGTTCAGACTAAATAAGAAAGATGTTCAGACTAAATAAAATATGTGTGCATACTAAATAAAATAGATGTGCATACTAACTAAAGATATGGTCATACTAACTACTCTGATGGTCATACTAACACCTTTGGTGTTGATACTAATTCTTGTGTGTTGATATCAGTGTCTCAAGTGGTGATACTAGTGTTGGTACTAATTCCTTTGCTGTTGATATCGATGCATCAAGTGGTGATACTATCAGATTTTGTTGTTGATACTAATTTCTTTGGTGTTGGTGTTGCTGCCTCAAGTTGTGATACTACCACCTTTGGTGTTAATACTAATACATTTTCTGTTGATATCGCTGCCTCAAATGATGACACTAGCAACTCTGGTGTTGATACTAATTCTTTTTCTCTTGTTATTGATACTAATTATGGGTCCCACTTGTAAGGCTTAATGAAACACAATATTTCAACCTTTTTTGTTTTGTTTTGAATAAACTTGGGTCTCATGAGCTAGAGACTTGATTCTTATCACTCAGAATCACGTACGCCTAGTGTAGATCTGAAATTCAAAAATAAAAATTTGTTTGTCTTATGCGGGATACGAGTATGGAGTACAAAACTCTAGGTACTGAAATAATTTATCTTTATACAAATGGTTGAATTTAGGAGGTTATTAGCATAGAGTATGAAATATCAATTGGTGTATGGATTTAATTTTTTTAATTCACAAATTTTGATGTTCGTAAAAATCTAAAATTAGTCTTCTTGTGATCTAACATAAGTTTCTTGGAGTGACATTTTATCTTTTATACTAATTTCTATATCTTCAATATTATTTTTTCATTTAGTCTAACAGATCAAATAATAACTAATTAGAATGATTTTAATGAGATTATAAGTTCAAACATTTATGAGCACAGTTTTGAATCCTGCAAAAGCCTTTGAAAAATAATAAATAACAAAAGTCCTTGTATATAAAACAAATGTTCCATTTAGCCTTGTTTGTTGAAATAAAATGTTCCTTTCAGCCTTACTATTTACTTCATCATCAGACATCAATCACTTAAATATGAAGTATGCAATTAACTATTATTTCATTTCGTTTCCTGAATAGGACTATAATGTTATCAAATCAGAGTTAAATGAAGGTGAATAAGATGAACTAAACAAGATAAAATAATCAAAAGATACTGTAATATTATCTCTCCCCCCTTCTATAGACTATAGTCTTCTTTTCTACATATCGTGGGAACCAAACAGTGTAACGAAGAGCGAAAAACATGACAGGAATTGATCATGTTTATGCAAAATCAAAGGAGAAGATTAGTGAGGTACAAACTTCAGTGGCATTGGGACAACATCCACATATACAATGCATGAGCTTGGCGATAAAAACAATCAAATTTGATGTGTCTTCCTCAATAGGGTCTGTTACAAAAAAAAAAAAAAAAAAAAAAAAAGCTGCACTTCTGTGTAACACAAGCTATGTCTTCCTCAATAGGGTCTGTTACAGAAGGGGTTTCATATGCTTGAGAAAGGGAACAAAATTCATGAACCATTTTATAAATCATTTTCTAAGATAGCAGAATCAAACCGTATTGATTTCATGAACTACGAAAATTTTACTTTTCAAAGCCTATACAACTCGCACACCATCACAGTTCGGTACGAAAATGAAAAACGACGACTCCAATACTAAAGCCTCAGTATCACATAAATGCACCAATTAAGAGAAAGAAGGCATATATAGCTAGTTCAGCTACACTACTTGATCTCTTCATGACCAAAAACAATGGGGCCTCGTCACTAAATCAAGGTCTCAAATTTACAAATTGATCCGAACATACCTCAAAAAACAAAATATATAGCAAGTATAAAAGCAAAAAGAAATTTAGCAGTTAAAAAGGCAATTCTAAACCCTAATGGAGAACACACTCATATTTCAAAACCACATAACCCATCAATAGTAAGCAGAGTGAAACAACTGTTAACATTTCAAAATTGAATTGAACTTCCAAGACAAAACAAGCAAAATAGACTAATCACATGCTGCTGCACCAGCTATTCGGTTAGTCGTCTCTGATTTTCTTTAGCAGCTTAGAAGCCCATCGCCTAACCCCAGTTTTAAGCATAAAACCCACTACAATACCAACCCCAAAGCTAAGCAGACTATCTTTGTACATGTCCATAGCGATACCACTCTCCTGCCAAAGGAAAAAACATGCAATTTTAGTTGATGAACATATATATAGTCAACACTATAGTAACATGGATCCTGGTAGGGGATTCAGAGTGGAACATTGCCAACATAAGGAATTGTATGGGACTATTCAAAGTGTGGTTTTTGGCAACCTACTAGGTGCTAGATAATGCAGGCAAATGCTACGTACAAAGACTCCAAAGTGGTCCGATCCTTCTCCAAACCCCACACAAGCGGGAGCTACATGCACTGAGCTACATGATCTTCTGTTCTAGTAATGCAAAGCATAAGGGCAATTAGTCAATTAGAAGAGTAAGTTCTTATTTGTGTTCGGTTGGTTCAGCTATACTTATTCCTACCAAGTCCTATGAAATATTAAAATATTTTAAAATTAGAGTAAGATTTGACTCATAATCCTTAGTTACAGGTAGATAGATTACGAGGAAGAGGAAACAGGGTTTTTTTTTTTTTTTCCAGAAACATGCATTTACCAAATCGTACATGCATTGTAGTTTGTGAAACCCGCAAAACTCTCAAAATCCAACCGTCTAAATAAAATATGAATTGAATGGTTTTTATTTTTGGTTGGTTGGTTACGAGTTGAAACACTACAACTCGAATGACATCTAACGAGTTGAAAATCTATATGAAATCCGACCAACTCGACCCATTTACACCCCTAATAAATTGTCAATAAATTTCATGGGTAAAAAATAAAAATAGGCCTATTTTAGATGAATCTGCCTTCGTTGTTCGAAACATATCTAAAATATGTTTTTCTAAAGGATGCACAAATCGTACATGCATTGTAGGCTTGTAGCCAATGTTGCTTTCAATTACATGAATTATATTGTGATATTTTCTGAATACTAATACTATTATACATTATTTAAATCCAAAGCAGTAATTTTGTAATGTCCAAAGCTTAGAAGTCTGCAAGTGATTTTCAATAATGTAAAAGCTTTGAACCAACCTCTGATAGTAGCGGATAGGGGATATAAAGAAGTATCGGATGCATGTAAGAGATGGCAGTTAGCATAGGTTAAAGAAATATAGGAACATTCTAATATATGGTCTCCAATGTGATTCAGGAAGGATAGCTTTCTTTCTTATAACGGCGCTAGCTGTTTCTTCCAAGGTACTAAATGATTCAATAGAGGAAAAACCTCCAGAAGTACACTGGTTTGATGAATACACATTCCTGTAAATGAAATGTAGTAACCTATGCTTCTACACTGGCACCAACTACTCATCATCTCCCATCTAATTAGAGTTGCTAATGAATATGACAGTTAATGAACAAATGAACTGAACACTATTGAATATTTATGGAATGAACTATTTTTTTATTTTAATTAAAGTTCAATTCAAGTTCAATTGATAAAACTGAACTGAACTAATTGTGAACAATCATAGACAAATTATGAAAAAATTGTGAACTAATTGCAAGCTCAATGTGGATAAAATGAAAATATGTTCAAACATCCAATAGATCAACCAAATTCTAACTCTTTGTTTCACAGAGAGAAAACTAAATTATTCGCACAAAAAAATCTAAGTTATTCAATATAGTGATGAAAGAGCTTTCATTTAAAGAGGACAGTATACTGTGGTATCCAGAATCATATTCATATTGTTAGCTTATGAACAAATAGTGAACATTATTCGATTATAAGATGAATTGAACATGAACTGAATATTAGTAGATAATTATGAATTTGATTTGGTCATGAACTTCAACTCCTCATTAGCGAGCTGAGCTGGACATAGACGGAAACCTATCCATTAACAGCTCTACATCTAATCATACAGAGAGTAAACAATACTGTATCTTCTTAGCCAATCCTCCCCCTTCTCACTATAATCTTGCAAAGTAAATGTTTGTGTACTAAACAACTCAGACGTTGCATACACAGAAGCCCCTCTCCAGGCATCCATCACTGAATCTGCTGCTCGCACAATTTTCAAAGGGGAGAGGTACGGCCGGGTTGCCCTGATACTTGTTTCTAGCCTCTGCTCCAGACCAGGTAATAAGGAGCCACCACCTATCACATACAGATATTATATTATTTATAATCAGATAAATTATGGCTCATTTATGTTAGTTGACTGATTTAGCATCAACATATCTAGCTCTCCCTTCGGACTATTTTCATAATATGTGGTATATCTGATAAAAGTACAAACAGGTAACTGGTTGGTTTGGTTATGGTACCATGCAGTACGTACCAATAAATCAGTGCCTATTGTCACAAAACACGTCGAACCATCCAGTAAATATTAATTCCACATAGAAAAAAAGGTGGTACAAGTCTGGTAAAATCTGTTCTACTGGTACCGAATTAAATAAAAAATGGACAGTTCTTGTGCAGAAGTGTTGGAGTTGAACCATTATCATACTACTGTCCAAAAAGAAAACTGTTTTTATACCAGTAGGTCCCATACTCTGTGTGAATGTGCGTGCATGTGAGTGTCATGTGAGAGGGAGGGAGATGTTAGAACACCTGTCAAAAAAATAGATTGGCACATGCGGTCTTTAACCGAACAGTCCAAATTCGGTAGCCTCCTAAGAGAGAGGGAAACTATCTCATCTAGACCTGCCTGGTACTCTCCAACCATGCCAGGCTGGAATAGTACTTCAGTGCACCTGAAACGTTCCACTCCAAGAACAACCTGGTAGTCTTCAGCTGCAAGTGTGCGTGGCCGGGGAGGCTCTTTGGTGCTCTGCATCAACCCTGCTTCGGTCCTCCCTACAAAAGTTGGATCAAATTCCTACAACAAAAAGAGCCCTTTTAATATCTTTTACCAGTGAAATTCTTTGATAAAATGCAGAAAAAAGGTCATGCATCAAGGCCTCAGCAAATAGCATTTGTCTCTCTAAAATGAAACAAGTTACTATGCATGACTTCCACACAAGGTGCACAGATATCAAAACTAATTTGTCCACACTTGTGTGTGCACATGCATTCATGCACAACTAAAAGACCCTTCAGAAGAGTAAGTAGTTCAACCTGGAGCCTGGTAGCAACCCTTGCCAGCTCAGCCTCATCAGGATCCACCACATCATCATCATCATCATCAGTATCTTTACTCATTAGCTTGTATAGTTGCCAATCTTCATCTTTCAATCCAAATGTATCCTCTCCCTTACCCCTATGTTTTTACGAAAACAAAAATCCAACAATACAACAGTAAGAAGATGATGTACAAATATCCAAGGTTGGCAACAACAACAGGCTCAAAGCATTAATTAATAAATAAAAGCATAACCAGAAAAAAGAAGAACAACAAGATGTAAAAGAGAAGGAAATAAATAATACTGTAATGCCATTTCTTCAAAAGCAGCCTTTAAAAGTAAATGACAATGACAAGCTAATCAACAAAATAAAATAAGTAATATATGACTACATTCTAGTTAACTGTAACAAAATATAATGATGATGACAACAATAAAAAAACGAAAAAGAAAAAAAAAATTAATTGAGTGCTTGGTTGGTCCTTACTTATCATAAAGGGCAGTAGTTAGAAGCCGCATGCGCTCTCTCTGAGCCGCATTCAGCCGCTCTCCACGGCCAGTCCCACCAGAAACACCATTCCCATTTCCTGATCCGTTTCCATTTTCATTACCATTTTCATTTGTTTTCAGTCTCTTTCTCTGGTCGATCTTCTCAGAAAGCTCTTTGTATTTCGTCCGTAGTTCTTCCAAATACAGATCAGGATTTTCTCTATGCAGACATAAAAATTAATTACATTGATTGTGTTAGGAGAAGCAATATTTAGACAGAAAGACATGAGACAGTACATACAATCTTCTCTCTTCCTCTAGCTGGTTCTGCCTCTCCCGGATCATTTCTTCTTCCGTCCGTTTCTGTTTTGCACGCAGACGGCCTTCAGATGTGGTTTTTAAAAATAGTTGCCTCTTCTTTTCTTTTAGCTACAAAAGAAGAAAAAAATTTAACCAGTTGATTTCAGTTGTTCTGGCAGTCAAAAGACATCAGTATACAGTAGATGTCCTGTATCCTGATGATGAACTTGGTGCCGCAGACCAACAAGTGCCTAATTGCATGTGCTGATTATTACCAATTTAAACAAAACATCAACACACTGTACCTGGTCATGTGTCAGCATCTCATCAGGTATAGACACAAGTGGGTACTTATCAGCTGATGTGGCATTGTCTGTGTTGTCCTCTGCTGTACCAGCTGTTTCCCCCCTGGCCTTTCTAAGAGATTGAGAAACCCTAAAATGGGCACTTTCAATCTCTTGCCTAGAAAGGTAACCTGACCGCGCCAAAATGCTAGATGCCATCTGATTATTAATTAAACCGAAAGACGTACAAAATTAGCAGTTAAAAATTGGAAACAAGCATATACTCTTGAACGAGGCACAGGCATTATCAACTATGGCAATGACACAAAGGATGTAACATTTGAGAGTAACTACTGGAATAATAATAGTTGTTCAATAAAACGCAATGGTAAGACAATCTTCAGAGTCAGTTCAGTTCCGTACAAGTGTGATACCACACTGAATCACATTTGTCAGTACAGATCCACCAAAATGCCATCTTACAGCCCTAGTTATCTTTGCTGATCTAGAATGATAGTGCTTTTTGTCATCAGGAACTGTCTGCTGATCAGGCTTTATGGCACTCAGCACCAGCAAGAGCAGGGTCAGATTAATGTAATTGAATTGAGTCAGTTACCCCCAATTGATCTCAAATTTAAATAAGCTTCAATAGATTTTCTACGCGTTTTTACAAATTTTTGCAACATGCGTACAATTTGACCACCATATATTGCTAAAAATCTTCACTTTGACCCCCATACTTACAAAACGACAACTCTTATTTAATAACTATACACAGTATTGGCACAACCTACAAAGTTTGGCACCATTCGAACGAACAGTAGATACAAACAATTGTGGCATTGATACAAAACCCATAATTGTGCTAATAATTACTAACAACCATAAGCAATGTGATAGTTAATTATGGTACAACTGCGAGGAAACAGTACGAGATTGATACTTGAAGTCTTCAATAAACAACTTGTACTAGTATAACAAACTTGACCTGGAAAATGAACTTACCTCTGGTTGGTCAGCTTGATCAAGCTGGCTCAACAAAGTTTCCAAAACATTCAGCTCGTTTTCCAAGTCTGTGATCTTTAGTGACCGTTTTGCTGCAGCCATTTCACGTAGTCTTTGGCCCTGTTTCTCTCTTATGGCAGCCTTTCTAGCAAGCTCCTCCTCTGACGGGGCCTCCTCTTGTGGAGGGGGTACCCATGGAAGCTGCCACACCCATTTCTTTTCTTCTGCCTCTTTTGTTTCTTTCTACAAATTTGTGTGCATCTTGCATGATCAACATGCCAAAAAAAGCATTTTACAGAGATACCTTTCCGACACCTATACCCAGTTCCATTTAAACTATATACTTTGTAATTGTGCAACATTACTGGTTAATGTTTACTGGCTTGCAAAATTATAATAATTAAATATGCCCCTGTAGAAGCATTCATTTGAGCTAAACCCTTCAAGACTTTCTTCTATTTGCAGTACCAGAACATTAGTCGTGCATCACTTTATGCACTAGGTTAATATATCTTTGCTGGGGCTTTTAAGAGAAATGCCACAATGTCTTTCCTTTTTTTATTCTTAACAGTAAGACTTAGATCCTTTATTACAAAATATTAAATTCTGCATTAAAAAACAATGCATCCATTTCTTAAAAGAGAGTTTAGAAGAAACATATTAAAACTAAAAAAAAGGCAAACTTTGAAAATTTGCAGCTCTGATGTGTAGTCAGGTGCCACAAAACAGTGCTCCCTCTTCAGCTCCTCCGACTTTTCCCAAGTAATACTTGCCCTTTACAAAAAAATTGTATACAATTTTTATGTGAATTATCAGATTTTTATGCAAGATAGCAGATAAAAGACAAAACTTACGTATGATAGGGGTATTTAAGAGAGAGAAGCTCCTTTAAATAGTTGGTCACATGATAACCCCCAACATTGGTACGACAACTTCCCTCTGGTAGTGGTTCGCCTTGTAAAAACTGTAAAAGAAATCTCAAATGATCTCATTAGTATTAAGCTAAAAACAAGTTAAAGAAAACGGTGTAAAAACTCTAACAGACTAAAACAGTGTATATACACATACATAACAAGTTTTAAGGACTACATAGTGTAGGATCAGCATGTTCATGCCTGTATTGGTACCTCCTGGTACAATCAGCATCAAAACAAGCACATCTGTAACGTAATCGTCGGGTATATACTTACTGGGATAGAATGAGATGTCATGAAACCGACAGAAAGAGCAATCCCATCTTCAGCACAAATCCCAAGATTTTGATTGTACTTGTAACTGAATGCAGCATCTACACCAAATGCTGGATTTCGCAAAATGATGTGTTAACAGTCAAACAAAATTTCAGCAAGTAAATGCTTGTAGATTAAAAGATAAACACTAATATAAGCCCAATAATGAAATAATAGACGGTAATTTAAAAAGTGCAAGATCAGGCCAATTCTAGGACACAACAGCTACTTAACACAATTTTAAGCCACTAGATACAAATGCACTGCCGTCAACTAGTGAATACTGGAGGAAACCAGCTGCTGAACTTGATTCGGTACATTACAGGAAAATAAAATCTTTCAAGCAGTTACAGCCATTCGCTTCCTGAAATAAAAATCAATTGCACATAGAAATGACAATGGTCGTCTTTCATACCTACAGATGGTACACCGTATGTTTCAAAAAGAAGTTCAGCCATTTTAGCACGTGAGGAAACTGGGTTACAAATGCACTCTGTCATAAGTATTGGATGATCCACCTTCCCTGCCTCAATTTCAAAATTTCAAGATAGAAAAAAGTAAATTATCGGAAGATGATTGACAAGGGCAATATTTTAACTATGCAAAAATACTTCATTTTACCATAGAGGAACTTGCACCTAACTGATCAAGTCCATAGTCCAGCACCTAAAAATGAACAACAACAAAGCTAGAATTAGAGATTATCGAGGGCCTCTTTAGACCTAAAAATTAGTAGGGAGGTGCAAGAAAAAGGACTACAAAATGAAAGGTGTTTGAATAAACTTTTTTTATTATTGTATATTTGACATGTTTCTATCTGTATGCAATCCCATAAGAGGTACCATTTTCTGGTCAACTTTACAAAAGTAAAAAAATGCTTTATGTTCCCTTAAAATAACCTAACAATCCTAAAAATACTTGAGAAAAGTGAAAAAAATAATAAGGAAAACAATGTCACTACCAACGAATAGTTGAACTTTAAATTATGTCGGACCCTATTTTTTATGAAAGAAAAAGAAAAAAATGTAACGTTTACTAACTAACATATTCCATGATTTCGAATTGATACACGACATTGTTGTCAAATGGAGAGCGCCATGATGATCTCGTGCAGTCAAAATATTTGAATAGAGCCGGGTCATGCTCTCCTACTACTGTCACAGTTTCCCCTATAGTAATTTTAAATAAATACATAAATAAATCATAGAGATAATACTAGAAATGGTTTTAAATGGTACATAGATTTTATGGAAGAAGTGACTTTACAATTTAGTAAAAACAAATCAATGATACAGAGTAAAACCACAATTTTATAGTAATTATATTAGAGCCAGTTCTGGAGAGAATTATTTAATCACTCAGGGCAAGATTTTTGAGTTATGACAGTCTGCTCATTTGGGAAATAACAAACTCAAATGTTAAATGAAGAAAGAACACTTGTGTATGTGTACAGTGAACACGGCAACTGTTTTTTCAAACAAACATATATTTATTTTCTATACATAAGTATGAGAGAGAGAGAGAGAGATGAACCAGTGGATCTATGCCGAGGCCTCAAAGCAACGTTTCGAAACATGACGCGTGGGTCCGACTCACCAGCCCATCTAACATAACAGAAGAAAAATTCTTCACAGGAGCCCTTATAATAATATTAAAATTACAATACACTTTTATGTCCCTCTTAGTTTAGAGTTTAGACAGTATTTCATATTAGTTATGAAGCCCTCAACTCAAAATAAGTCAACAGTGCATAACTATACATACAACTACCATTTCCAGGACAAAGAGTAGTAGTCTTCTCAGAAGCAGTGTCGTGCTAAGCTCAAATGAAAACCAACCAGGTAGAAGTGCAAATTGTAAAGCAACCTTCTGAGGTACCAATGCAAATTAAGCAGCGTACACAGGTACATTTGCAAAATTCCTTGTACCTTTACCAGGTGCCCCGAAAACAGAAGGGGAGAAATTTACAGGGGTTGAATTGCAAAAGTGGAAAACAACGGAGAAACACACCCAATTCGGAAGGTAGAGCCACCATTATCGATGACAATCGGAGTGGTCGGAGAGAAGAGATTGTAGTCGGTCTGCCTCGTGATTCCTACATCCGCCATCTCAGTTTTCTCTCGCGAGAAATTACTGTCAGACACAGTATCGTCGTCGTTGTGGGGTTTTAGAATATAAAACAAAATTAAAACATCCATCCATATCCAGGCCTCTGTGGGCTAGTTCTAACGGGCCAGTTTCCAGGCCTGGTTAGAAGGTGTATGGGCTCGAATGGCCTTCGTGACATAAAAATTTTAGGCATTTTTTAGCACCTGGAGTATTCTTTCTTTTTTTGAGACCATGAGCAATAGCATGAGTTGAATTCCTTTACAATTGATCTTAGCAAAGGTCGAGAAAGATATATATGAATTGACTTATCTTCTGGATAATTAATAAAATTTACTTTTTTTTAGCATACAATTGAATCCGAAACTTCTACAATAATTTATTTTTTATATTGACAGGTGACACGATCCGTACCGTCAGATTTGAATCATGAGCAAAGATTTTACGCTCGGACAACGCTTTTATTGTACGAGACATATCTTTTCTATTGATTTTACAGTACCGAACAAATATATTTGATGTATTAATACAAAAGATCTCGATTCCATTTTTGAGACATTGACTTGCATTACTTCATTCATGTTTACTTTTGGATAGAGGAGTAAACTCTTTTTGAAACCATGAGCATGAATTCGATGTCTCGGTCTGTTGTCAGCCTATTGGATGTTGAACTAGAGAATGATTGAGAGATGTATTCCTAACCATCAAATTTCGTGAACCAAATATAGATATATTACTTGTATTAATTTGTATGTTGTAATATAATACGTTTAATATTAGAAAGCGACTAATTGTTTCTCGTTACAAATCTCTCTTACACGTCTCTCATATAAGTCTTTATACTCAAATGTAGTAGTATTTATATTTTTTAGTATAAGTCTTTATACTAAAAAATGATTATCATTGCATTTGTTCAATAAAATATTTATACAAAGAATTAAAAATAATTTATCATTACATTTGAGTGGGGGGCACGTAACGGGGACGCTAATATGGGAGACAGTTATATTTACTCTTAATATTATTAATAAGAGTGAGGTTATGGTGTTCCGCAAAGTACGTGTTTTGCAATTGTGGACCATTGGATCACGAAATATTATGTTGGCATGAATTACAAAGTGTGATCCAATGGTCCACAATTGCAAAGCACGTGCTTTGCGAAACACCATTACCTCACTCTTATTAATAATATATTACTATAATCAATATATCATTACTTCTATTAATACTATTTATACATATAGATATATTACTTGTATTAATTTGTATATTACTAAATACAAATAATTTATATATTAATATTATTTATTATTAATTATTAAAATGTATATCAATACATATAAACTTAGCAAAAAAGAAGTTCTCAACAGTACTTAGGGGCGCAACTATTGCTTGCTTCCTAAGTGTAGGGTCCACATCTGAAAAGGTTGCTGCAGAATGTCTCGAATTCAGAAAAAAAAAACGAATCTTCACAGGAGCGGAATAATAGTTGGATCTTTGACTCTCTGTGTAATTTTTAGAGTATCTTAGTCCTATATGTTGAACTTTTTGATTTTGACTCTCTACTAAAATTTTACCTCCGACACAATTTGGCTTAAAGCCATTAAAACGCTCACTGCTCACTCCTTTCTCTCTCCCCTTTTTATCTCTCCTCCCATTCCGTCATTCTCTTTCTCTCTCTCTATCTAAATTATAGCATAGATTCAAATCGGTTCAGATCTCAGTAATTTAACAATTCGAAGTAAGTTCTTCGTTCTCGATCCTGATTTTCTCTCAATTTTTTTGGTCTCAGATCCTTTACGCGCTTAAAATCGATGTCAGGCTAACATTTAGTTTCGTGCCAGCATCGAAAGTGTTTGGGTTTGTGCGTAAGTTCGGAGATCTCTTCTTACACCTCCTAATTGTCACGGCATTGCAGCATAACAACCGGTTAATAAATGTCAAGCTTTATCGAATTTGTCGAAACTATAATCATTATCGGCCTCAAATTATTCGAAAATCATGTGTACACTCTGGTACATTCGCTCTGGGAATCAGTGGATGATAGTTACAGTTATTTATTCCTGAAAGAATTTTGTAAGGTTCGATTGGTGAAGCAGTGCGTCTTACATTTAATGCGGCGCTTAATTTCACCTCCTTATAACTTTATTTGCCCCCGTGTTGAATTTTTCAATAGCACATTTTGAAATGCAAATACTGAAAAAAAAAACAATGAACACGTTGTGTTGGCACTTGGGTACAAACCAATGGCTTGGGCTAAAATAAAAAACAACAATATATATATATATATATATATATATATATATACTGTAGGATTTAGTGAAATTGAGGGTCTTATTTTTTTCATTTATACTCCCACAGTAAACTTCTGTATTTTATGACCTGACCTGATTTTTGTGAATCACTGCTCCCTCTTTGATTAAGTAGTTCGAACTGTTTCCATTATGCACAAATTAGGTATTGAGGGAGAAGCATGTCCCGAAGGCCAGTAAATTCTACCCGTAGGCTGGTAGATGGAGGTGGTGTACCATTTGTCACATCTTTGCAATCAAAGTCGAGCTCCTCTCCTTTACTTACCATTGGATTGGTTGTTTTGGTAACTTTATTTCTTGATTATTCTTCTTATCATTATTGTTGTCAGTGTTGTTGTGGGGGAAAAAATTGCATACCAGCAAACTTTAAGGGGGTGTCCGGCGTGCACAAATTCGATGGGATTTAAAGGGAAAGCTAACCTGTTGGGAAAAGTTATTCAAGTGTGTTCGGCAGTGGGGTATACAATGGGAAAGACTATACAGTTGGGAATTTTTATTCACGCCACGTCAGCATTCCTAAGGGTGCGAGAAAATTGAGTCGGATCCAATTTTTTTCCCAAGCTCATATTGCTGTGTTCTCCATTCTCCTGACAACATCACGTGAAGCAAAAGTTCTGTTATTTTTTGTAACCTTTAATTGACTGACACACTGGTTCCATTGTACGATCCTTTCATTTAATACGCGTTTGCCTTTAACCACTTTGTGATCTTATTTTAATTCCTAACTCAGCCGAACACCATCTATTGTATATTTTCCCAAATAGTTTCCATCTCATGGTTTCAGGCGATTGAAATCAAAGAATCCCAAACCCGTTCCATTTTTTCCCTAAAATTTCCATACGACCGAACAGGCCCTAAATGGGAAAACTACTTCCTGCAGAATATATCACCTATGTTCAATACTTCAGTGAGAGATGACTCAACTAGCCTTAATTTGCTTTCTTAAGAAAATTACATAGAAAAGAGGTGAAGTTTGAGGGTCATTTGAGAAAAACACGCACAAGAGTGGCACAAAGAATTTTGTGCACTTGGTAGCTGGCCTGCAGAGGGGAAGGGGTTTCCTTACCTTTACTGGGTAGTACTGAGATGTGTTTTCTGTTCTTACTTTTTTAAAATAATGACTTTCCTTTAAATGGTTTGACATTCATTAAATGATGCGCATGGCAGTCCATTCCTTTACCAATGCAAAACTGTAACTCTGATGTTGCTAATATTGTGATCACCATTTCTGCCAGAACTTCTCTTTTTCTTTAGTGTCTTGACTTTAAGATGCCTTTGTCCATTTATAATTGATTGATTCATCTTATTTGATCTGTTTCAGGGTGCCTTCCTTATTATCGGGTACACATACAGCGGCTCAGGTCAGCATCAGAATTAACAACTATTGGATATTATTTGCACAATCACCTCCTGTTACTCCTCGTTATAAGAATAGGGTTTTGCATTTTTCAAAATGTCATGAGTATACAAGAATAATAACTCATACACAAGAATAAGTCCCTTCTATTGTGACTGGCAATTGGAATTTCTTTCGTTTTGCATATAGATCTGCTCTAAAGCTTAAGTTATTTTAAAGCAATAGTTCTTATGATAGCACTCTTATATATTTTTTTAATATACAGGCACTTTTAGTGTAAATAAAGAAGACATTAGCAGACTTGAAGGTAAAGATGGGTACTATCTCTTCTTTCCCCAATCAAGGAGCATATGAAAATTCTCTGTAATTTCTTTATAAATAAAAAAAAACATCCTTCTTAGCTGAAGCACTGTTCATTAAAGTTTCATCCTTCAACATGATTTTTTTTTGTTCTATCTTTGCCTTTTATTATTGAACCTGTAAAAACAGGAGCATCCTGCACACCGGAGGTGATACAAGCAATGCCTATACTAAAGAAAGCCTATGGGCTTGGTGAAAGCACAAAACGGATCTTACACGTGGGTCCTGATTCTTGCTCTGTTGTCTCCAATTTGATGAAAGATGATGGTATAACATGCATTCCTCTTTTGATATTTTGATCACATCTTACCAAGTAGTAACCCAAACTTTTCAATTGCTATTGCACATCAATTTGTTTTGAAACTATTAGTATCATGCTAATTTTCTGCTAGAGAAGTCAGGATCACTGCTGGTATGAAGCAGTTTGCATTTAGATGACCTGATGAATTTGGTGCCCTATTGAGTTACTGTTACTTGACCTGAATTTGGTGCCCTATTGAGTTACTGTTACTTGACCTGGCATGTGAAACCTGCTCCTTTAGAATTGCCTTATAAGATACCAGTACAGTCACACTTTTCATATAGATATCAGTAGAAATTTTACACCTTTGCTGGTATAGGACTAATGTACACAGCATACACCATGTAGTCATGTACAACCAGCTTGTAGAGATTCCTGGAAAACACAAAAAAGGCTGACGGAAGATGTCGTTATTTGCCAAGACTAGCTTTGATTTAACGTTAATCATTCCACATGAATAAAGTAAAATATATTTGTTTATGCTTGTTTCAGGTGAAAATACAGAGGCTTGGGGTGTAGAACCATATGAATTAGAGGATGCTGATAGTGCATGCAAGAGCCTAGTCAGAAAGGGGTTTGTGAGAGTTTCTGATATCAAGTTCCCTCTACCATACAGGCCCAAATCTTTTGATCTTGTTGTGGTATCCGATGCACTTGATTACCTCACCCCTAGGTATCTCAATAGAACCCTGCCTGACCTTGCTAGGGTCTCAAATGATGGCCTCGTAATATTTTCTGGTAAGTCCTGTGTGTGTTTGCGCGTGCATGTGCCTGAGTTTGTGTGCAAATTTGGACAGTAATGAGTGACAGAAACTTTGGGTGGCATCAACAATTTCTCAAATAAGTCACCACATTGTTTAAGATATTTGCAATTAATATTTGAAGGGGAGCAATATATATTGGAGAGGGGAAGTCATTTAAATATGAACTTCTTTGCAAATTCCCAAAGTGATGATTGAGCTAAAATCAACCCAATAGGTCAAATATGTTGGGATTTTGGTTCCTAGGCCTACTCGGAACTCAGATGAGATTTGGTTGAACCACCCAGGTGGACCTTTATAATAGCATTTTGTTCCATTTTGGTCCTCCCAAACTGTGCCATAATTTTTATCGCCTTCACAATAATTTTTTTTTAATTGTAGGTTATCCTGGGCAGCAGAAGGCTAAAGGTTCCGAGTTACCCAAATTTGGTAGACCGGTAAAGTTCTCTTATATTTTTTGCGTGCCTTTCTGTGTGAACAAGAAATAAAATAGTATTGAAATCGAAGTGTACCAAAATGGTGTCAGTCTGGCTCCATTTGGTACATGTAAGTTCCTAATTCTTTCTCTGATGGAGTAATACCAGTACGGGTTCTGGTTTGACTACCTCAAGTATGTGTCTGTGCTATACTGCAAGTGGCATCAGTATCAAGGGTGGCAACCGATGTTTATTGTGCTTTACCATGTATACCTTTATTGACTATTCAATTACATCTTTGGCTGATCCAAAAGTTTATTGTTCTTATGTAGGCCAAGTTAAGGAGTTCCACATGGTGGATCCGGTACTTTGTCCAAACCGGGTTGGAGGAAAATGAACCTGCATCAAAGAAGTTTGAACAAGCTGCTTCCAGGAAATCTTACAAGTCCAATTGCCAAATTTTCCACCTCACCTCATAACTTCACAAAAGGATTGTGATACTTTTGCGAAATCTGAGCTTGTGATCTATGAACAGCTTTGCATGAAGCCCACGCATTTGATCTACTATTTACATAGAATGGGTTACCCCTTTAGTCCTTATAGACAATTATATTTCTAGGTTAATTAAGTGTACCTATTCGAGTTTATTTTTGTCTGGTCAGTTTGTAATTTTTCTCCGAGTGCAATTTTTTTGACTTAATTAATCTTTCAATTAGGGCTTACTGTCGTTAATATATTTTTTCCCAAAGATCAATGACAGTGATTGCTGGGACACTGTTTCATGTTTGGAAACGCTCCTTCTTTCTGTGTATGTTTTATTTCGTGGCTGTGTATCCTATTTTAGTTGTCAATTTGAATAACAACAACGCTTGTTGCTTTATTAGATGCAGTATTTTTAAAAAAATTGGGTTGTTGTTATTTTTGCTTCTTTACTTCTGTTCCTCCAATCCACATGAAGCGTGTCATCATTTACAGAATACTCAAACATCCGAAAAAAAATTAATAATAAAATTAAATATATAAGTAAAAAAGATATTCTATAAATACTATGATTGCAGTTGCTAAATGCGATTCATAAGTTCAGATTCCTATTTTTAAATTTGAAAAAGTGGACTGCTGATAGAATCTGCGTTCCACATTAAAAAAAAATCATTCTTTTCTTCGCATTTCATTCTTTTGTATCTTTTTTCTTATATATTTGTAGCCTATATAAAAAGACATCTGCAGTAAGAAAGAAAATACAAGAAACAATTTTTCCAATCTATTTCAATAATAATATGTCAAGCACTGTATCACATCCACATTCAATAATAAGCAAAACAGGACAGCAACACAATTCTTGTAGCAGGCCTATAACACATGTCAGAACCAACTTATAACAACACAACATCAATACTGGTCAAACTTAGGTTATTAGTTAAAGCAATCTACAGTTCATCAAGTACAGGAGAAAATCCTATTGGCAACACTTAGAACCATTCTAGTATTCCTAATGATGCAAAAATAATAAGTCACAACAAGAAGTCCCCAATAGTAACATTTCAACCAGTATTTACCAGTACCTGAGAATAAAAGCACCAAAACCACACTAAGACCAGGAACTTACTTCTTATTGAACTCGCTTCCCCCAACAATAATTTGTCATGACATCATCCTCCAATACCAACATTCGGAATCACGAGCAGTTTAATCAAATTTGGTTCATACATAGAAAATCCAATCACTTGCATCAGTAACAACTACTGACAAACCTTCATGATACTACCCTTACAAGAAAATTTGTTTTCCTTAAATTGATTGCTATCACTAATTAAATTTTCATCTAGTGCGAGTGAAGAAACTAACACTGATTCATAAATCTTCCTCAAAGTAACGAAAAACTAATTCGTAAATGATAACAAAGAAATCATAACCATTCCTATAGGTGCATTGCTTTGCACATACTAGTATAGCATTCCCACACCATGACAATATAATCTTTTCTTGTTTCTTTACTTCTTAAATTGAGATTTTTATCAATATTTTTCTGCATCATCTCCCATTTCATCTTCACTTTTGTCTGCTGTCTTCTTGTAAGTATACCAATTAGCAATTAAAAGATAGACCAAGAAGTTGATGAGACTCAAAATGGCCAAAAGCCAGTAGAAATAATCCAAATGACCCCTGTTCAAATTATCAGGAATCCAACCCAGCTTCCCATTTCTGGTCGTAATATGTGTCACAATTGTCACCAAAAAGGTGCTCAGGTAATTTCCCAGTGCATTGGTTGTCAGAGAAAGCGCAGAGCACATGCTACGCATGGCATCTGGTGCCTGGTCATAGAAGAACTCCAATTGTCCGACGAAAGTGAACACTTCTGCTGCTCCGATGAGAAAATACTGGGGTATTTGCCAGAAAATCGACATTGGTACAAAGTCTTTTGAGTCGTAGAGGTTATCGCGTTGTACGATGCGGAGCCGAACTATTTCTAGAATGCCTGCAGCCACCATAGCAGAGATGGATATGACTAAACCAATCCCCATCCGGGTTAATTGGGTGAAGCCTCTGTCTCGACCTGTTATCCTGTTTTAATTTGAACCTTAGATGTGTCAGCCAGACCCAATATATATATATAAAACATAATTGTTATTTGTTACCTATAAGAAAATTGTCACAACATGTTACTTCAGATAAAAGATCTATGTAACTGAAACCCAAATATATCAAGAATTGCATGTCATCTAATTATATAAAGCTGCTATCCTTTATTATAGGTAATTTTCAGGCCTGATTGCCCAAAATATCACAAGTTCTCTGATTTTAAGTATTTGGTACTTCCAACGGAGACCACAACTGTCATAACAGTAAAGTGTTGCCAATACTATAGCTGTTAGTAATTATACAGAAGATGAGAACAAAATTTTACCTCCTGACAGCTGGAACAAGGATGCGGTCATAGACAGGGACCCACATGATGACACTGAGAGTATCAAATATTGAAAGAGAAGCAGATGGTATCTTGAAATTTGGGCCAATGTGGGGGTCCATAGTATTCCCTTGTAGCACAAACATGGTGCTCATCTGACCATATACTGTAGAAAATAAGATACCACCTGCCCAAATGGGAAGGAGCCGCACTATACTCTTCAACTCTTCAACCTGTGTGACAGTACAAAGCCTCCATGGATTAGCAGGACCCACATCCTTTTCATCATGAGTTTCAACACATGCCTTGTCTAGAAATCTGAAACAGAATTAATTATGATAACTATCAGTATTATCTTTCATTTAGCTTCTCCTTTGTTTGTTGAGAACAGCCACAAATGAAACAATTATACAAAATTATTTTGCCATAAATTTTTTTATAGTAATTGCATGTCATGTTTGTTAAATAAGATACAAGCCCTAACAGGTACTTGTCCCAAACCCTAATGTCAATGAAATTCTAAAAAAGCAGCCAAAAACACCAGTCAACTTACTTGAACTGGTTAGAATGTTCAAGCTTCCTGCTCCCTTCAATTGCTGACTCCTTATCAGTGAGCTCATACAGATAAGATTTATCTTCTGGCACCTTTACCTGCCACTTCCTGACACTCGCCACCAGCACCTGTGCAATACGTGTAAGGGGACTTCCACCTGGTTTCTGGTTCCTGTAAAGTCGCGTTCCTGAGAAGAAGCTCAACACAGCTATGACCATACACACAGCGGGTATACCAAATCCCCAACCCCAGCCAACATTGGTTTGTATATAGACCAAAATTGAAGAGGCGATTAATGCACCAATATTGATGGAGAAATAGAACCAGTTGAAGAAAGAGGTCTTGCTCTTCTTTTCACTTGGGTCGGAATCATCAAACTGATCTGCCCCAAATGAGGAGACACATGGCTTGATTCCACCTGTTCCTAGGGCAATTAGGTAGAGTGCAGTAAATACAGTTGCCTTCTGGCTTCCTGTTGGGTGGCACTTCCCACCAGTGCATTCTGGTTTGAGATGGGGAACAGATGATGTCAGGGTTAACAGTGTCAAACCCTGCACACGAGAAGATGGAAGGTTCAGATTATCTTGGTTTTGTCAAATTAATTCTTCGTTTGGGGTCTTTTAGTTTGGCTTCAAACCTTCAGCCATTTCATTTCGTTAAACTATTTAATTTGTGGTCTGAGATTTTTCGTGTTTAATCAGGGACCCTATTTTTGGGTAACACTCCATGATTGCTTCGAATCAGGTTTCAGTATTGTTGAATTTTGGGTCAATCGAGTTCTGGTCAGCTTGGCTTTAGGAAAATGGTTTGTTCAGTATGAGCATGAACTGTCCATATAATTACAAACAACAAAATTCCAATAGTCCAAAATTTCAAAATTCCAATAGTTTCAGTATTGCTAGTGTACTTACAAGAATGTAGATCATCATGAAGCTTGAAATAGTCCAGAATCGGCCCAAATAGGCATCTGCCAAAAATGCCCCTATAAGTGGAGTGATATAACAAGTGCCTGACCAGTTAGTGACATTAATGGCTGCTGTAGCATTGCCTTCATTCAACCGAGTCCTCATGTAATTCACCAGATTTGTGCTCATGCCATAGTATGCCAACCTCTCACAACATTCATTTGCTATTAAAAGAGAAGTGGAAATTAAGTGGTAAGCATCACAAGCCAAAATAAACATTCATTCAGCCTATTGTTGTTATCTGGGTATAAAAACTATTCCATTCTATACTTGTCAAGCCTTCTAGTTCTAATGTAACTTATTGTGGACACCATGTACATTTCTGGGGCTATAATGTTACTCGTGATCTAAAATAACTTTCCAACCGCATATGTCACAATACCTTCCTTGCTCCGTTATAAACTTTGTTTGGAAATTTGTGGTCTTTTTATCATCCTAAAATCATGTACCAAAACGTGGGCTAATAGTAGAATTGGTACAAGTAGGACTCGTAGAAGATATATTCTGCGGTCTCAGTTTCAGCTGGCCAGGTCTACTACAGTGGTATCAGTATGAACTGACTGATCCTGACCACAAACCAGAAATTATAAGATTTTAACTTTGTGTTTCTTATTGTATTTCTTGCATATCATTCTTCTCTAGTTTGCTTTATTTGAAGCCAACTGGTACTTTACCAATGTAAGCAGCCGTACAAACCTCCTAATGATGCAGGTCAGTCACCTCAGCACAAAATCAATCGGTGCAAGAAAAGCTCAAGTAAATACCTAAAATATAGGGACAAGCCTTCCATGTGCCAGTATCTTTCTTCACAGAAGGGTTTCCTTTGAGATCAGTTGTACCATCTTTAGTATACATATACTCCACCTCTGCCATGGTTTTCTTTTCTGCATTACAAGACAAACATATTAATTTTCACGAATTAATACAACAACAACAGTGTCTTTTATCCCAAACAAGTCTGGATAGGCTAGAAATGAAGCCCATATTAGATTTCATTTTCATAAAATTGGCTTAATTTTTACATTGGCTCGCCAAGCCCAACCCTATCACAACCCTCCTCCTTTTCGGGCTTCGGACCAGCTATGTAAAACACAAGCGGAGTTAATTTTTAAGAATTAATATATATTTGGAAGAAATAATTTTAGAAAAAATAGGATAAGTAGAAAGCCATCAACGGAAGTTTTTATGACCTTAGTCACAATTAAAGGACAGCTCGATGCACGTAGCTCCCGCTTGCACGGGATCCAGGAAAGAGTTGGACCACTTTAGGAACTGTACGCAGCCTTTCCGCTGAAATAACTGAGCCAAATTATAATAGCCAAAAACCACTACCCCACATCAAAAGAAAAGAGAGAAAAAATTCTGGCCCTTCCCTCCCTTCCACCCCCCTCCCCCCACACACACACACACACTTGTTTCTTTCTTTGTTATTTTTTTTGTTTTTGTTTTTTTCCCTTTGGTAGAATAAGGTGACTGCCATTTTTTTCTAGTTCTCAATAATGTTGACAAACCAACAAGAAAACATACTAACTATGCACACATGATAGCAGCTCCCTGTCTACACGAAAAACAGCAACCAGCTTGTTTCAACACGTTTCAGTAAAAGGCAAAGGGCAGGCATCGACAACAATTTTCCAAAACACAACCAGCACAGTGACACACCCCTCTCCCTCCCAAAAGAAAACTTTCTTTGCTCACCGACCCAGAAAATTGTCGAGAACATCATAAAAAAATTGGTTTAAAAATAAACCAGTTACTTTGGAAGTGAAACTCCATTTCCTAAAGATTGATCAAGTTGCCTAGAAAAGCCCTGAATAATGGTGCAAGCTATCAAAAGGATGGAACTGAAAGAAGAAAAATAAAATAGGAACCAACTATTTCTGAAGTTAAATTTCTAGTTTCTTGGTGTCAGCTTAATGTAGAAGCTTGATCCCACCTCAACACAAATTGGTTTATAGGAAAGTTGGTAATAGCTTGTGTATACACACACTTAACAAGGTGTGCATGATAGGTACCTTTCTATATTGACTTGGAGTTGGAAATGTATTTGTAGATCCCCTATAGGAAGAATCTTAGCCTTAAATCTTGCGTGTATTTGTTATGGCTTCGATGCTTTGTGAACAATGATCGATTGGCTTTTATTTTAATCCCAATTTGTATATATAACCTTAAAAAGGAGTAAGGTTCTTCATGTTATCCTCATGCAAACAACTCTTTCAAAGCGCAGGCCGAAACAATACTCAAGTTGTTATACTAATACTACAGAAGCAGACTAACCATACTTTGATACGCATTGCAGCTAAATTTTTAGAAAACCCGAATATTTCTCACCTTCTCTTCTCTCTACTCTCAAATAGATGTCTCTTTTGTTCAACTATCACAATATAATATTTTTCATTTGTGTTGCAAGATGGAGGAACAACTAAATGTAATCTACAATCTGTTTCAAAGGGCTTAAACCCTCTTGTTATCCGATTTGACAATTTTAGAAACTTTAAAGGGTATAGTAACTATAGTTATAGAAGTACCCATCCCTATCACTCTATCACTTTCATTTACTGACTCTGACCTTAGTTGAAATCAAAATCCATGAATAATGCAACTAGCAAATTTGATTCTTCTCAAAACAGGCCCCATTGTAGAATTTAATATTCATTACATTCAGACTATACAGTCCACTATCTAACTTAGAACCATTTGAAAAGGAGCTGACAACATAGCCTGATAAAGACAATTGTGTATAATATTACCCAGTGACCTGATTTGTAAAGCTTAAACACAATCTCCCATTTTTTTCCTAACACTCCTCTCAAATTCTATTAGTAAAACTGAGCTCCAGTATTAACAGAAAATTCCTAGAGGAGGATAACGCAAATATATGATTCATTCCTGTTAAACACACAATTTTTGTACAAATAAAAAATGTAATAAAAAAAGCACGTGTGCGGTACGCACTAAAAATTTTAAAAGCTGATAAAAGATAACGAAGGAAGAGGTACCAGGTGGCAAACCTTAGGAGGAATCCAGAATCAAGAGAAGATCTCGTCAATTTGAGCGTGAAACTGGAAACAGGAAAAGAAACTCTCCGTTGTGCATCTATTTCTAAAAATTGACATAGCACCACAAATAAATAGACATTGCTAAAAGTCAGTATTGCTTATTTAAAACAGTATCCTATAATTAGACAGAAAGGTGCTTATACTACGCTCACACGTCTACCGATGACAATTTGTCTTGTGATATAAATTTTTTGGTGTGACCTAGTGCCTGAATTATGGAATTCCGGTTCTTCGACATTTTGTGCATCAAATTATATATCTATACAAAGGTGTGAATGTGTGATTGAGTCACGTCTCGAAATGGTGATAAGTCGGTACTAAATTTAGACTCGTGCTCATACATGGTGTGTATGTATGTGTGTCAGTGTGTGATTTGAATAAAAGAATTTAATATGTAGATCGAACAAGTGAACAACCAAGTACCAACTTAAGTTATCTATTGAAATATCAAAGACAAGTGGAGCCATCACGTAGAAAACCCACCATTTCTATTAATAATTGTATAATACAGTAGCGCTGGAATGGTGAATATCATTCTATAAAAAATATATATATATTTGACCAATAAAAAAACTTAAAGAGAAAAGGACGCAAGTCACTTTAACTTCAACTGTCTTCTTCTTCTTCACAGCCTCGCACAGGTCACAACCCAAATGGCCGCCAAATCTCTTTTTATCTTCCCTCGCACGCGTTCTCCTTTTTTTTTTTTTTGAAAAATGGGAAGAATTCAATGAGCGCTTAAGACAGATATCGCCTCGTTGTGGGCAAATGGAAGAAGGCACGCACTTTTACATATTTTTATGGAATTCGGTTCTTTTACTTCTCGAGATGATGATAATTCATAAGTGTTCAAGTGTTAACGGATATTTCACGCGTTTTCTTCTTTATTTTGCATTAATTAGAGAATGATCCTTGAAAGTTGAAAGTTTAAACTGAGTTGTGCTTACTTCGAGAGGAGGAATACGTATTCTCTGAAATAATTCGAAATTTTCGAGATAAAAATGAACAGTTTTTGTGTGTTGGTACTGTAGCGATTATTGTGCGGACAGGTAATGTCGTTGTGGCAACGGTGAGAATTCAATAAGGCCCGCTGATCATTTCTTTGAAGTATTCCAGAATATGTCGATTCTTGAGAGAAAATAAGCTGCATGTTTTCTCATTCAGATTTACACTGAACATTTTCTTTTTCTTTTTGTCACATCTATTTTCTAAAATTTAAAATACAAAAAGTGATTAAAATTGCCTGACTTCACTCCTATTAGTATCGACTAGATATAAGTTATTTACAAGAAAGATTGTTTCGAGTTAAATTAATTCATTTCTAAAAGAAAAAGATATAAGTGACTGTTGTGACCTGCGTCGCAAAATAAAAAAATGAATTTAATTTGACGTTTATTTTTGGGAAATTTCTCCCCATGTCACTAGATAAGTGGCCAATTGTCAAAATGTCACTAGATAATAAGAAATAGTCAAAATGCCATTAAAATTCTTATTACATTGTCTTTATGCCATTATCCCTAATTTCCCTCAATTAAAAAATTAATTATTTCGAAAATACCAAAAGTATCCCTCTCCTTTCTCCTTTCTATTTTCTCCTTTCTTCTCGGCACCGAAAGAAATGAGAACAACATTTTAATTAAATGATAACAGCATTTTACGAAACCTGTACTGGAAGAGTTTCTTATCCATGAATTCAGCATCGTATTTCTTCCTGAAAAGCACCTTTTTTTCTAACAATCTCCTTCTCGTCGCACCCAGAAAACTCTCCTGCATATTCAATCGCCTCAAGCACCACTGCTAAGCACCAGAGCAAATTATGCAGGTGCACCTCTACACAATCTGTGTTACCAACAAGTGCAACTGCTTTGGCCCCACCAGTCACTGGCAAGCTCCAAGCACAATTTTATATAAGCCTCGGCCTCTCTAAAAATACGTTTCAACTCCCTCAGGGGGTTTTCGAGGGTTTTCCACTTGGTATGCTTCTCTTCAAAGCGGAGGTGGGCCCGCATCTCACCGGAGACAGAATCAAATGCTAGGGATAGCATGTCAGCGAGGAGGCGGCATTGACGGTTGTTGACATGGATCCCATCTTGGAACAACATCAGGGTCTTGATTCCTCTTAGAGTTTCACCGATTTGACGAAGTTGTTCCATCCTCAAAATGTAGAGTTTTGAGGATGGAGATTTGAATGTGGTTTCTCTTTTGGTGATCCTTTGCTTTTCTTGGTTGTTGGGTCTAAATGACTCGGTTCTTCTTGAATAACATATAGTATGGTGCCGAGAAGAAAGGAGAAATGAGAAAGGAGAAGGGTATTTTTGGTATTTTTGAAATAATTAATTTTTTAATTGAGGAAAATTAGGGATAATGGCATAAAGACAGGGTAATAAGAATTTTAATAGCATTTTGACTATTTTTTGTTATTCAGTAGCATTTTGACAATTGGCTACTTATCTAGTGGCATGGAGACAAATTTTTCTTTATTTTTTATAAACTAATCCAAAATAAGTTCAAAAAGTAGAAGGGTTGGTTTTTTTTAAATAAATCAAAATTGACGGTTCAATTTTGTAATTTGAAGCTAAATACAACATGCTTCTAAATCACCACTATTGATGAGCTTAGTCTTAAGAGCAATTTCACTATTATTAATATCATAGTATGCATCAAACATTCAAGTTAATTCATACGGTTGCAAAATGATTTAGTCGAGTGATAATTAACTAGAACGGCTCTAAAAAATTAATAATTCAATCCGTCAAGCACTGACAAAAATAAGTTTTGACCTCGTCTTTACTAAAAAAAAGTTAATTCATATCAATTAGACAAATTTGAGGTAAAAAATATTGAAATTCAGTCACCACAATTTTTTTATTAAGATTCGCTAAATATTAGAGATTGGATTCGATACTCCCATTTTTTAATATACCAAAGTTTTCTTTGTAATGTTTGTCTAGGCAATTTAGCACAATTGGTACATGGAGAATCTAGAACTCTTTTTTTACCCCTAGTTGATATAGGAAGGTTCCTCTATTTTTATTTAACGGGTAGTCGGATCACTATTTTAATTAGTTTTTTATCGCATATAAGCGCGATGCATTATGAATTATTGATGTAGTGTAGTAATTTTTGCATCAAACAAGATAATCTATAGAAAGAATTGTTATATTAAACTCTTCTTTGGTTTTACAATTTGTAAAATAAATCAGTACTAACTTTGTACAATTGGGTTTTGATAAGTTGCAGGTTTATACATGTACAGATTTATGTTGTAAAGGCTTAATAATATATGTACAAGTCAAGATGATCAAATAGACATCAAGATCAAGCAAAATAGACTCATAGTCTTACGTTACAATAACGCAAGGGAACCTGTCACAACGGGTTCCCAACCCGTCATAATGAGTTACCAATATGTCACAACAGGTTGAAGAGGAGAAGAGCCATAAAACGTAGCAGAAGAAGACTTTGGCAGAGCCTTACGTTATTGTAACGCATGGTCAACCCGTCATAACGAGTTCCCCACCCGTCACAATGAGTTCTTGTCGAGGAGGGTCCAGAAGTCAGCTAGAGATGATGTGAAGGGCAAAAAGGGAAAGGTGCCAACAACTTACAATGGGTTCTATAACGAGTTGAGGTTTTTGTAATGCAAGCCTCTCTGTTCAAGATTTCAAGACTCCGAGATGTGTCCAGCCTATATATATTTGAGGGATACGATCCAGAAGAAAGCTCTCCCCCAAATTTACAAGCACTCAATTGAGCACCAGAAAGAGCACAAGAGTCTTCTCCTTCAGCATCAACACCTTGAGAGTGTTTATGATAGCTAATTCTCTAATTGCTGATCCAAGAGAACACTTTGTTGATTGTTTCAGTTTGGTGAAGTACGTTGTATTGTCAAGTAGTTTATCCATATCTTTGATTGTGTTGTAAATCAGACGATTAGGCCTTTGTAGAGCGGTGTAGCCCCTTGCACATGATTTGGAGCATAAGATAGGTTATTTTGTTGTTTGGAATCTAAGATAGGTTCTGCAATTGTAACAATTTTGAAAGAAAAAGGTATAATGGTGTTTTTCAACCAAGATATAGCCCTAGGAATGTTCAAAATGATTACAAGAAATTTAGTAGCAATCATCAAAGAAAGAGATACAATAATGTCTACAAACCAAATTATCATCCTATAAGTGAAGTAAACAATTATCATGATAAATTTAGATCGAGGGTGAGTTATTGGAAACCTAAAAACAAAATTGACTATGATCGTAGCAACATTAACTTCAAGACTATTTTTTGTTCATCTTTTTTTGAAATTTGAGCATCAAGAACGTTTTTGTCGTCTTAGGAATGAAAAGAATATAGTTCTATTTGATGTGCCTAGCACAAGTGAAAGTAAACTTATTATATAGAAAGTCACAAGACTCCCCCAATTTGATTTTCATTTGAGTATTATGTTGAGGGAGAGTCATATAGCAAAATGTACGATTCAATATCCATTTGTTTGAGTCATATGCTTTGTGAAACTTGTTTGATCTTGTTATCCAAATTACAACTTAGTCTGAGCATGTGCATGATTACAAAACATATCTTGACAGTTGAATTGAGCCCTACAAATATCAAAGACCAAATTGGAAGTATAACAGCAAATTAATTCAATTAAACTTGAAAATACTGCTTGTGATATGACAACTGTTACAACGGCTTGGAAATCGTTATAATGGGTCTGTATTTAAAAAAAAAACTAGCATTTGGAGGTTTAAAAGCTGCTTGCATTACAGAGAGAAGAAAGAGAATCGTTACAACGGCTGGAAATTCGTTGTAACATATTAGAACATGTTATAAGGGTCTTTGTAACGAAAGGCTTTTGAATTGGTCATTTAAATCATTCTCCTTATCAAAGCGATTCTATACATACACAAATCAAAATTAGACCTTTGAAGTTCTCTTTGATCAAAACCCTAGCCTCCAAATCTCTCAAAGTTCTCTCAAATTCTCAAGAGCTCAAGCAAATTCTCTGAAGATCAAACTACTCTCATCCAAGAATCGATCAAGATCATCATGTTTCTAATAAGTTTTCTTCTAGTGCTCACTTCTCTCATGGCACCACCAAAACTATCTTTTGTGAGTAGTAAAAAGAGGAATGATGTTGAAAAATAACTGGAGAAAGAAATAAATGAGAGGGCTATGTCTCAAAGGGATAACATACCCTCTCTCATATACCAATTCAGTACTTGTACTAGTTCCAAGCTGGATACAAATCCTACACCTCCACAATCAAACTTGAGACAAAATTCTTCTTCTTCCCAATCGGTTCAAAATCCTAATCCTCAAGAGAGAACCGTTAATCCTTGGGCCAACTCCTCCCACAATCAGATTTTACATATTGGCCTTAGAATTTTCTACCTTTTGATAGCACCTTCAAGACTAGACCCATTTCGGATACCTTCAAATTTGTGATAAACGGGGATAATCAAATGAGTGAATGAGACTATAACCAATTGGTTCAAGCAAATTGATCTTTCGGCTTGGAGACCTCTAATTGAACTAAATCAAAGTTTTGCCCTAAGCTTGGTATGGGTATTATATGCCAATATGAAGCCAACCAAATAACCGTTCGAGATTACCACCTATTTAAATGGGCAAAAAATTCTAATAAATGCTCAACCCCTAGCCGAGGTATTTGGCATTGTTGAACATGGTGAAGAAGTAGACGTATATCATAAGTGGTCATAACATGAGGAGTCATTTGTCGAATATAAAAGATGGTTAGGAGCACATGACCCGCAAAAAGACTATTCTGATTCCAAATTACCCACATTCCATAGGTTGTTGTTTATAAACAACATCATAATTCTCGAAAAATCTCTTAAAACCTATTTTGCACGAGTGCGAGTGCGCGTATCGTATCCGATACAGTGCGGGTGCGGCGATACAACAATTTTAAAAAATCGCGGATACAGATGCGGGTATATATATAATAAAAAAAATCATATTATATATTAAAATGTTTGAAATTTTTTCTATTCAACTTTTTTTAATATATATTGATACTTATGAAATAACAAAAAAATATAAGCCTTTGATTAAACATTTTCTTGACAAAAGAGTTCATGTTATATAAAAAATAATACTATACAAATTATGTGGTTTGATTAATATTATATAATATACACAATTTATTATTTAATATTACTAAAGAATCCAATCCTTATCCAAAAACGTATCCCAAACATATCCAAAAACTCAATTCGTATCCAAAAACGTATCCCAAACGTATCCAAAAACGTATTCTAAACGTATATTGACCGAATCCGTCGGTCAAATAATATAAAATAATTGGATATGCCACACAGCGTATTCGATACGCACCCGCACCGTATCCAAGACGTATCCATATCTGAGCCGTATCCGATACGCGTACGGCTAGGAGAATGAAGTATCCGAGTAATATAGCTTAAAATCAATATTGAGCATACAAATGGATTTCTTTTGAGGCATCTCATTGCCAAAGACAATGTTGTAAACATACCTTTCATAATCCTCAATCACATGAGAGCCATCCTGACTAATAAACAAATGACCTTGCCATATCATTATCTCTTGATTGATATCCTTATGCGTAAAAATATTGTCATATCAAACAATCCAAGAGAACCAAATTCAATCATCTATCTATCGGCAAACCTCATTACATTTCTTGACAAGAAGGAATGGGTGAAGAAGAACTTGACTTGAGAATCGAAATCCAAGCCAATTAATGAATGCATTAGAATTGAAGGAGCCAAACCTAACAAATATACCAATTCGGATCCTCCACGAGCCATGGAAGAGGAACCCACTCCAAGCATGCCTTTTGTCAATGCCTCCTCCAATGCAATTCAATACTCAAGGATTCCAACATCCTTATGGGTATTCTCACTATATTTCTTGGTGTTTGATCCCATGTCATCTTATTTCTTGTCAAATGATGAGGAGGACATGCAATACATCTCTCAAAAAGTATATCACTTGTCCATTTATGAGAAGCACAATACGGTAAGAGTACATGAGAGACTCGATGTGCATAATGAGTTTAACTTCATGGTTCAGATTAACTGGAACCAATAATTCGACATTTGAAATGATTGTTCCGAATCGATCGGACCCGAAGCACAAGCACCCATGAGAGAAGGACATAAGGAGGCCACTCAAGTCTATCCAGATGACAATGATGATAATGAGAGTAGTGATGACGAATAAAAATGTTCAGAGTAGAAATTTTTAATTTGCTATGCTCCTATGAAACTTAAAATGTTTAATTTGATATTTGTGTATTCATGCTTTGTATGCATTTGACATGGTTATTTGAGTTGTTTGCTTGCATATCTTATTTTTGTATCTCTTCATTAAGCTTCTAAATTTATGTCAATATGTTTTGATTGTCATATTTTCAAATTGCAAAATTGAATTGTTGAATAATTACTTGTGCCTTGATTGTCAAAATTACATCATTAAGAGGACCTTGTTTATCTTGACTTCAAATTGAAATACATGCAAATTGTGACCAATGTATTAGTGTCAATATTAGTCAGGAAAAATGATGGCACATAGATTAAAAATAAAGGACTTCGAGGGCTTTAATGCATAATCGAACTGAGAATCAATCGAAAACTCTCCAGACAATGCAAAAAAATTAGAAATTTCGGTGCAATTAATTGATTAGAATTGAGATGCGTATTTCATATGCATTTTAATTAAATCTACACACAAGAAGTAAAATGATATTTGAACATGGGCAAATTGCATATCCCCAAATAAGAAAGAATGAGGAAATTTTTGAAATTGATTTCTGCGCGAAAATTCTAAGATTTTACCCCTCAAATCAAATGAGGTAATGCTGGAATGCAACAAATGGAGAGACTCATTCCACTCCTGAATGGAGGAAATGTTCAAATAGATGGCAATCAGGAATTTTTGTATAGAGGATCAGAGGAACAATTTTTCTACAAATAGGGCCCAGTGACTCCTAAAAATATCACAGAGAGTAAGGGTGCAACTAATACTTGCGTCGCTTAGCTTTTTTAGGGGCGCAAGTATTAATTGCGCCTCTAAAGTGTAAAATTTATACTGCAACCTAAAGAGAACTGAACGAGAGTTGAAAAAAAATTGAAAAAATTTAGGGGCGCGCCCTTGATTCTCTGTGAAATTTTTTAGGATGCTTTTGACCCCTATCTATTGAAAAAGTTTATTCTATAACCCTCTGTGAAAATTTTCACTAACACATTTAGACCTGGCAAAACGACCCAAAAACACGCTTCGCCGTTTCGTTTTCAGAAACGGAACGATATATGGCACCCATTTTTCTGTCGTTTAAAAAATGAAACGGTATGTGGCAACTATATAATTTGCGTTTTATAATACGGAACGAAAACGACGTCGTTCTATTCTGTTTTCGTTTATTTCGTTTTGCCGTTTTATATTCTACGAACTTAGAATCATTCTGAATAGCAGAGAGAGGGGCGGAGGTAACGAGGGTATCGATAAAACCCTAAGCTTCGTCTCTCACGCGCGCCGCTCCTCCTTCTCATCTCTGTCACTTTTGTCTCTCTCTCTCTCTCTCGTGAATCGCAGCTTGAGATTGCTTGATTGTTCCCTTCCAAGCCAATCTCATCATTCCTTCGCCGGGATTCCTGTAAATCGAAGGCTGTTTTGTGATTTTGGTACTGCAATCAACGATCTTCTCTTGTGTTTCCAGATCCCTTGTACTTGAGAGCTTGATTAGGCTTAAAAGGCCGGGAAAGGTGGTATCATTTCTCTTCTTGGAATTCTGTGAGACCAGTGAGTTGATCGTCGATTGCTACTCGCCACTGACAGCAATCATGACTGGTACTACTGGTACTTGGCTATATATTGTTTTGTTGAAGGGAAAGAAAGGAGAAACAGAGAAAGAAAAAGAGAGAGAGGGAGACAAAAAAGAAGAACGACAAATAAAGAGCAAGAGAAAGAAGAGAAAGAAGAGCAAGAGAGCAGGCCAGCAAGCAATTGTAGGTAAGGTAAGTTACTTTTGTACGTTTTCTATTTTCCTTTTGTTAGCTTCTTCTAATTTTTTTTCTCTGTTGCTTGTAGTGTTTGAGGTTGAACAAGCAATGGTGAGTTTAGATGAGGAAAATCATAGCTCTGAGCCTGATTTGTCTGACGATGAGTTAGTTTCTTATCTCTTTTTTATATTTATGTGAAATTGCTTGCTTGCTTGCTCTTTGAATTTGGTATCGAGATGTATTGAATTTGTAAGTGCTTGGCTATTCTTTGAAACTGCTTGCTGATATTGAAATTGCTTGCTTGCTCTTTGAAATTGGTACTGATGCTCTCTGATATTGCCCCTTCTTATGTGAAATTGCTTGCTTGCTTGCTTGCTCTTTGAAATTGGTACCGAGATGTATTGAATTTGTAAGTGCTTGGTTCTTCTTTGAAATTGCTTGCTTATGTGAAATTGAAGTTAGTACTAATGCTCTTTGAAATTGAAATTGAAATTAGCATGGGACCAGGGTTAGAGGGGGAAACACAAGAGGAAATTGCTAGAATAGAAGCTGGTGCATCAAATGCCCCTTCTAGAAAGAGAACAAAAAAAAGACATCTCCTTGGTGGGCACACTTCACACAAGGTGAGCCAGCTGAGGATGGTAGCTATACTGCTACTTGCATCTACTGTGGGTTTGTCATAATGCAAGGGAACCAAAGGGGAACTAGTGGACTGAAGGGGCATATTAAAAGAGGTTGCAAGAAGATACCAAGAGAAAAAAGGTTCAAACCAGATGCAATGCAATACATGTTGCAAGCTGGCTCAGAAAAAGGTATCCCTTCCTACTTTTTTTTTTGCAATATGAGTTAGTTACTGTGAATAGTTATAGTTAATTGGTAGTATTTACTGTCTTGTAGTTGAAGGACCAGTTTTGCGGGAATTTAACCAAGCAAGAAGTAGGAAGGGTCTTGCTAGAATGGTTATAGCTCATGAGTATCCTTTTAACTGTGTCAATCACTATTTCTTGAGGGTATTTCTAAAAGACCTACAACCAAGCTTTATAATTCCCTTAAGAAATACATTGAAGGCTGATTGCATTGGACTTTATGAGGAGGAGAGGGATCTTTTGTATGATCAGCTTGGAAAATTAGATTGCAAGTTGAGCTTTACATCTGACTTATGGACTTGCAAAGGTAAAGACAGGGGCTTCATGTCCCTCACTTGTCATTTCATTGATGACAAGTGGAAAATGAGGAAAAGAATTATCAATTTCACCAACCTGCCCTCTCCACACACTGGTGTAAACATAGCTCATGCGATTTATGAGAAGTTTGTGCTTTGGAATTTAGATAAAAGGGTTTTCTGTCTAGTGCTTGATAATGCTTCATCAAATGATGCTTGCATTAAGGATTTGTTGAGCACAAGTTCCTTTCAAAAGGAACTACCAGTAGGTGGAAACATTTTCCATCAGTGGTGTGGATGCCATGTCCTTAACCTTATAGTGCAAGATGGTTTAGGTGAGTTGACTGCTGAGATTGAAAATGTGAGAGAGACAATGAAATATATTAGAAACTCACAGTCTAGGATGGAGAAGTTCAACTTGGCAATATCTCAGGTGATTTTCTATCTTTTCCTTTTTCATCTCAAATTATCAATTGTACTAATTATACTAACTTGAATGATGTGTTTTGTAACAGGCTAGAGCACCAAAGAAGAAGCCTGCATGGGATGTGCCAACAAGGTGGAATTCCACCTTTCTGATGCTTGAGTTGGCCTTGGAGCTGAAAGATGCAATCATTAGGTATGATGCCCTTGACCAAAATTATGATTACTGTCCCACTGAGCATGAATGGGAGAATGTTCACATCCTTGTTGAGCATCTCAGGGTTTTTTATGAGGCCACAAACAAACTAAGTGGAACAAAAATATCCAACACTTAATCTTTTTTTTCCTGAGTTCTGTGAGGTGTATCTAAACATTCAAAAGATGTGTAATCATGCAAATCTCTTTGTTGTGGGAATGGAAAAGAAAATGTTGATTAAGTGGGAGAAATATTGGTCCACTGGAAATGTTTTGCTGGCTATTGGATGCATACTGGATCCTAGATGCAAGATGGCAGTAGTTGAATACTACTTTGGTGAGATGTATCCTTCTGGTGATGCTGCAACATTCCTTGCCAGCCTAAAACAAGTCTTGAATGCAATGTTCAAGGAATACTCTGAGGCAAATCCTACATCTCAATCACAATCTGCCACCTCATCCACTCATTCAAGGTAAAACCCTAAACCTTATTACATTTACTTGTTTGATCATATGTTTGTCTTCATCATTCACTCATTTAGTTGTTCACTTGTTTGTTTATACGTAACAGGTCTGGTGCATCAAGCTCTGTGAGTAATACCAGAGCTGGTTTGAAGGACTTCTTGAGTGTGAGGAAGATAGCTGAACCTATCAAGTCTGAGCTAGAAGAATACCTAGCTGAACCACTTGACCTAGCTGGCATGGATGATGACTTTGATATCCTTGCATGGTGGAAATTAAAAGTGCACAAGTACCCTATAATGGCTAAGATGACAAGAGACATCCTTGCTGTATCAATTTCAACAGTGGCTTCAGAGTCTACCTTCAACATTGCTAGTAGAACACTAAGCCCTGTCAGAAGCTCTCTAAGTGATGAAAGTCTTGAAGCTATCATATGTGCACAAGATTGGCTAAGGGCTTCAGTGACAGGTACAGTTTTGTGGTTTTTTTTTTTACTTTAATCCATTTTTTGCATGATAGTGATGTCTAACAGTAACTTGCATCTTATTTCAGAACAAGGTGGAGCCTTTGGTGATGTGCTTTGGTCAAGTGATGAGCCCTGTCAGTAACTTGTTAGTGTGGTGCTTACAACACTTGTTTTGGCTGCCAACATGCCTTTTTGTAAGTCACTCTTGTTGCCTTCATGCCTTGCTGGCTTGTTAGTTGTGACTTGAGTAATTCTGTAGTTCAGTGCTTGAATGATTGAGGGTTAGGGTTTTGTGGCAAAGCTCAATGCTCTTTTGGTTATGATGAAGCCTGGAGTGCTGGTACTTGTACCAGTATTTTCTCTTTGGCTCCTTAGACCTCAACCAGTGAGCTTCAATGATGTTAAATGAGTTTCATTGTTAAAAAGAATGGATTTGTAGTCATTGGCTGAGATTGGTATCGAGTCTGAGAAGTTAGGCTGAGATCTGGGTTAAGCTTGAGGGGGTTCTCATCGTAACCAAATGAGTATTTGAGTTTTGTAAGTTAGAATTTTGGAATATGGCATGCTGGTTATGTTGTAATATTTTATTTTTATGAAAGATTGATGTGAAACAATTGCTTGTTCTGTAATGGTATTGAATATCTTCTATCTGTTTGAAATTTGAAAGTTTGCAACATGTTTTTTTCTATTTTTTTGCTATTTCTGGAATTTTTCCTAAGGTTATATTGATATTTTGGATTTTTTTGGATTTTTCCTATTTTTTCTATTTTTTGAAATTGTTCTGTTAAGAAACGTATTTGCCGTTTGGATTGTATTTATTAACGGCACGAAAACGAGGCTGAAAATCTGAGTCGTTTATTAAACGAAACAGAAACGAGAAAAAAATTCCGATTGATAGATCAAACGGCACGAAAACGCAAATTACCAAAACCGTGGTCGTTTTTCACGTTGCCAGGTCTAAACACATTCCTGAATTGCATTGGGCTTCTAAAAACATTTTGAAAATAATATAGCAAAGGCCCAATTTTCCGAACCCAACCGGCCCGTTCTTTTTCTTTAGAAGCCCAATCCGCGACCAAATTTAACAGTCTAAAAAAGAGAAGAAACGGGAGGAACCAGTCCACCTCTCTCCACCGTTGCACTGGGTCCCCATGATTAGAGCTCCTGTGAGCCTAGAGCATGCATAATAGGCAAAGAATAAGGTCGCTGAACCGTTTATATTAATCCCAGTCACTTCCACGCAGATGTTGCAGATGGGCTCGGCTCACCTCCGAATCATATGATCTTGGGTCCCAGCACTGTTACGGTATATGTGAACCGTGTTCACTAAACTGAAAGGAAAGAGGAAAAAGTTTGAAAACGGATAGAACTCGGTAGGAGCGCTGGCAAATGGAGGATCGACACGTGACGCCATTCTTGACTTTTTCCCAACCTTCGCCTCTTCTCGAGGGAGGCAGAATCACTTAAACACTTCAAATAATCAATTTTAGAATTTAATTAATTAAAATTTCAGACCCAAAATTAATCGCTTAGCAATCGTGGAATAGACTTCGATTTAGTATTAGTATATATTAATAGCCGGTTTACTACTATTATTATTCATTAGTGTTATTAATATATTATTATAATATTTATTGTTATTATTATATTATTATATTTAATTTTATAATAATATTATTATATATTATTATTATTATATTATATATTATTATTATAATATATTATTATATATTATTATTATAATATATTATTATATATTATTATTATAATATATTATTATATATTATTATTATAATATTATTATATATTATTATTATAATATTATTATAATAATATTATAATAACATTATTACACTATAATAATATTATTATATTTTTATAATGATATTATTATAATATTATTATTATAATATTATTATTATAATATTATTATATTATTATATTTATTGTTATATATTATTTTATAATAATATAATAATATTTTTATAATAATAATATTTTTATAATATAATAATTATATTATTATATATTTTTATATTTTTATATTATTATATATTATTATAATATTTTTATATTATTATAGTAATATTATATTTATTGTTATTATTATATTATTATATTTATCGTTATAATATTATTATATTTATTATTATTATTATTATAATATTATTATATTATTATAATATTTTAATATTATATTATTATATGAGTTGGGCTACGGTATTCTGCAAAGCGCACCTCTCCCTGTGCTCTGATTTCTGGTCCGTAGGATCTCATCAATTATCGGGATTCTGGATAGACGGAAACGCTCCGTTCCAACTAAGAAAACAGTGTGGACCCCACCTTCGTCACCTCTCTCCCCTATCTCTCTGCTCTCTCCTCTCTCTGAACAGTTTGATTGACCCCCAAAAAATCTAACCCTACCGCGGCGGCTCTCTGAAACCCTCTATTCACAGATCCAACAAAGAAAAAACCTCTCTTTTCCTCTTCTCCACACGGTCGGATCTGTGGCGATCGATTTGAAAATATTCTGCATAGATCTTCTCCACACGACAAGCAACCTCGAGCCTCCATAAAAATACCGCCAGCTCCTCATCTCCTCATCTTCTCAGGTCTCTCAGGTCTCGTCTCTTTGGGTTGATCTCTCGCTGTCCTGTCGTTTTGGGACCAGTTGTCTGTTGGCAGTTTCTGGTAAATTTGTTTCAGAATTGTAGGATAAATTGTTCATTTGTTCATTTGTTTCCTTTGTTTCAGAATTGTTCATTTGTTTCCTTTGTTTCAGAATTGTTCATTTGTTTCCTTTGTTTCAGAATTGTTCATTTGTTTCAGAATTAGTTTCCTTTGTTTCTGATCTCTTAGTTAAACTTTGAAACTGATAGTGATAAATTGTAGGAACTATGGGACTAGAAGAATGTGCCGAGATGTCAGTTGGGGTAGGTTCCAATAATGTTGCAGCATCTTCCTCCACTCCAATGTTCTACTCATCTGGCACAGACGATAACTGTAATGTAAAGCTTCGGGTAATTATGATTTATTAAGATAATTTATTTGCAATTATGATTTTTTGGTCTTGATCGTTCTCATAATTATGTAACAATTCAAATTGCTTTTAATTATGGCACAAACTATAATTTTTTTGCTGGCAGTTCTTATTTTCTGGTAATTATTTGTTAGTTTTAATTTTTGTAATTATGTAACAGATTGGCATAGATGATCCTTACATGATCCTTACATTGGGTTTGAAAAACTGATTGCTCTCGATCATTCTATAATCGAGGAAGAAGAAGGAGAATATGAGGAAGAACAAGTTGAAGCTGAGAGATTAGAAGAAGGTGAGGATGAAACCATAGTTGACAAACTGCGACCTTGCTTAGGCATGCAGTTTCAGACAGCAGAGGAGGCTTATGATTTGTACAATCGGTATGGTTATTTTACTGGTTTTAGCATTCGTAAAGCAACAACATCTTCCTCAAGAAAGAAGGGTAAGTCATATGTTAGATTTGTTTGTTCAAAGGAAGGTTACTCTAGGTGGCAAAGAGCCGAATTAAATGGAAATATTGCAACAACAACTAATCTGAGAACACCTGAGAGGGAGCACGGGACTAGAAGAACTAATTGCAAGGCCTCTCTTAGGGTTAAGTTGTTAGATACTGGGGTTTGGATAGTCTCTGTTTTTAACGAGAACCATAATCATGACTTGATCTGTTCTCCTTCTAAAATCTGAAACCTTCGCTCTCAAAAAGGCATGAGTCAAGAAGACAGGGGATTGATTGATGATTTGAATGCACACAAAATGGGTACATCGAACATTTACGAGTACATAGGTTCAAAGAAGGGTGGAAGGAGACAACTTAGGTTTAAGAAAAAGGATGTTAGCAATCAAATTTCAACAAAGAATCGAAAAATTATTGGAGTTGATGTTGAAACCACCTTGGGTTACTTTATGCAAAAACAAGAGGAAGACCCGGAGTTCTTTTATGCCATAGATAAAGATGACGAAGGGCGGGGAAGACATATATTTTGGGTTGATGGTAGGGCTAGAAGAGCATATCTAGAGTTCGGAGATGTCGTCACATTCGATACGACCTATAACACCAATAGGTATAACATGCCATTGGCCCCCTTTATTGGTGCAAACCACCACCGACAATCGATATTCTTTGGTATGGCTCTTCTTAGATCTGAGAAGGAGTGGAACTTTGAATGGTTGTTTCGAACATGATTGAGGGCAATGTATGAGAGACATCCAAATTGCATCATAACTGATCAAGATCCAGCAATGAGGGCTGCCATTAAGAAGGTATTTCCGAACACTACACACAGATGTTGCCAATGGCATGTGATGCGAAAAGCAAGAGAACACTTTTTGAAGCAATACGAAATGCATCCTGGGTTAGAGCCTAGGCTGAAGGCAGTAATCAATCGTCCATTGACGGTATCAGAATTCAAATCAGCTTGGGAACAAATGTTAAAGGATTTTAACATTGAGAATGTTGGCCATTGGAAGGTAATCTGGGACAAACGACAAGAATGGGTTCCTGCATATTTTCGTGATAAATTTTTTGCAGATATGTCCACCACTCAAAGAAGCGAAAGTATGAATGCCATACTCAAATTATGGTTAGATAACCACACATCCATTTATCAGTTTGTGAAGCATGTTGGGAATATGATAGAGGGTATTTGGGATAAAGAAAGCGACGAAGATATTAAAAATATCAATGAGGTTCCACGATTGTGGTCTAAGTTTCCAATAGAGTACGAGGCACGCGGTGTTTACACAAGAAATAATTACGTTGTTTTCAAAGAAATTCTCAAAGAGAGTGCCTTGGGTGTTGTGATAGAACTAGAGAAGGATAAAAAATATGAAATTAGCATCAAAACCAATTATTTTGTTAGCAATTGGATACCTGAATTGTTTGTAGTTGATGTTGACAGAGACAATGAGATTTTCTCATGTAATTGCAAAGG